>BMAO01004348.1:0-42997 GCA_019973975.1 Trichonephila clavata | reverse complement strand
TTTATGAAGTGGGAAGGTAGACGCGCGGTTGGTTTAGAAATGTAATTAGGTTACCTGATTGAATTGTATTTTAAATATCGTTATAATTATCATCGGAAGTAGCTATCACAGTCGTTATGCTCCAAGCAAGAGCTAATAATGATGTTGCGAGATGATGACAAGATCAGAAGATGATACTTATTTGGTAGACAAATATAACTAACTGTTACACAAAGAGAATAATAGAGACGTTAACTTTAACCATATAATCAACATAATAATACACGTGGAATGTAAATGTGTATTGTGTCGTACACTTTTAATTATGTAAACGTTTTTATACCATACTTTTTTCAAACCGGCTTTTTAACACATAAAAATTGCTAACGAGGGTGGATAATATACAAAATTATTTGTTCTTTGCGCATAAATAAACGAAAAGGGAAAAAAATCCAAAAACTTTCCATAGAATACATTTGTAAATCAAAGTAAAGCTATATATAATGTGTTATTGAGTTTACTTCAGAGGGTTGATAGTTGGCTGCATGGAAACGACGAATAACAAATAGAACATAGGGTTGCAAAACACGTTCAGTCGTAGTAATTCACAAAAACAGTTATAAAGGGTGTGATATAGAGTGAAATCAAAAGGAGCAATGACAGCTAAGAAATACATTTATTAGACATTTATTTGTGTATTCATATGCAAATTTCGCACATCTCTATGAGTTGCTGCATACTAATATAATTATGCAATTCATGCACGATGGTGCACCAGCCATTTTTTTCGATTGTGGTGCGTCATATCCATGTTACTTATCTTAGGATTTGGATTGGATGAGTTGGACTGGGTAGCTTGACCTCCATGCTCACCGGACCTTTTTTATTGTATTTCTCTTTCTGGGGTCACCTGAAATCGCTTGTGTATGGTGCACCGGTGTTCACAGAGGATAAGCTTATGCTACTGATCATCATCGCTTCAGCTGCCATCGTAGGACACCGGATTTGTTTGAACGTGTCTGACAATCATTCGTCTATAGGTGTCGTTTGTGCAACGCTTTATGTAGCCAAAATATTGAGCAATTCTTGGGCAATCACTTGTTGCTGCACTTATAACGTCGAGTTGGGTGCATTGTTCATATTGTTTGTTGTTGCTAATTCTCCAGGATCTGGCGAAGTCAGACAAGATCAATTAAATCGTTGAATCCCAAAAAGTCAAGTCGAGCACAAGAAGGGGATCCGTGCTGATATCTTTGCTTGTGAGCTCCATGCAACGTATTCTGTATTCGGGAGAAGCCTGGTGGTCTTGACACCTTACACAGATGAAGTGATCTTATTGTTCGCTGAAAATGAGACACATTTAATGGGTCTACTAGCAATATGAGAGAATGTAGCCTGAGAGCATCTGTCACGCTTGAGGGCTAGGGTCAGACCGGGTCTATTACCGGCATACCAATGATGAGTGTGAGGCACCTTCCACTCAAACAAATTTTGAGATTTTTTAACGAGTATAATTCCAGATAGGTAAGAGCGTATGTGGAGGGAGTTCGAAGATTGCACCCCTCATGTGCTATTTTGTCCGTCATTTCATTGCCGTAAAGTTTGACGTGAGATGGGATCCACTGAAAATGAATACTATGGAATAGCGATATGTGTTTCAGTTTGTGAAAGATGGAGACTGGTTTTGGTTCGTATTATAAGCCTACTTTACGTCGAATAATTGTATTTCACATCTCTTACTGTCCCGTTACACCCTCCATAAAAGTTTTTGCGAATTACTCCTACTAAACATGGTTTGTGATACCATATTCTATGGTTATTTGTCATTACAATGCTGCTTACTATCATCTATCAGAACTAATTGGTCGAACTCTGAAACACCCTGCATATAGTGGCTGTCTTATATCATTCAAGAGCGCTTTATTATCTAGCTTAGCACTGTTTTGTAGGATTGTCTGATAGTTCATTTTTTAAAAATTTTTTTAAAACCAAACTATCTAATTTTAGAGTACAAATATCATGAACTATCCAACGTACCTATTCCTTAGACTCCATATATGTGTAAGAATAGGGAAAGATAGCCGATAGAGAAGTGTTTACAGGCACGTAGAAAATCAGCAGACATAATTGTCAACAGTAAGATTAGAATGTAAGTATGGACTACTTTTAAAACATAAGAATATAAAATATGTCACCATCCTATAGGTCTTATATCAGAGCTTCTCTAACTTTCAATTTTTGCGACCCAATTTTCAAACATCCTTTTCATGGTACCACACACACCGCACAATAATAATGTATTACATTCAATAATAATATACTTTGACGCTAAAGCTAAATTAGTCTTGAATTCTAAACTGTACAAATTATATCAAGATAAGTATTAAATTTTGCATAAAATTTTGTTTATGACAAGTGCACGCGAGGTCGCTGGTAATTATTAAATTTGTTCTTAACATTCTATTAATGAATTAATGTTCAAATGCATTTTTCAGTACTGATACATTTATAAGTATACTGTATCATTGTAAATGTTATTTTTATTACTCACAAAGTGTTTGGTTATGGTACCTTCCAATAATTTGATAATTCTTTTTAAATCTTTCATTTTCGATATGCTCGCACCCCTCTTGTTAGATTATCACACCCATTAGGGGGTGTGCCCCACAGTTTGAGAAACGCTGTCTTAGATGACAGTCGTAGGGCTAGCTAACCAACAAATTAATCCTTTAACTCATATTCCGTACACCGTACTGACTACCTAGAGCTGGGCACAACACTTTGCCCGTGCATTGTACATGCACTGATAATTTCTTTTTTCTATCTTTTGTGTTTGCACATATTTTTAATTCTTACTGTGAAATTGTTATTATTAGTGTTTTTATGAGATGTACAGTTTGTTCATGGTACTAAAATACTTCTCATCTGGGATTTAGACTTGTCTTGATAAATTGTTACCCACATTTTCGTATGCCGAAACAATTATTTATTTTTCACGAGATGCATGCGTAATAACTATTTAACATCAGTATAATCATTATCAGTAATAAAGTGGTTTGCGTGTTATTTTATTTACATTTAGCTCATAAGAATTATTAATCTTTTGGAAACGAGGTGAAAGGAATTCCTTGAATTGCTTACTTAACTATTTGTTAACATTTTAATTCAATTCATAGATTGAACTTAAATTTGTTTACAGTTCCTCTTTCTATGGCATACCTTTTTTCCCTTTATTTATATCTTTGTAGATTTTTAAGTGCACATGCAAAGTAGTCAGATGATATTTAAAATAAGAAGATTTGAGAGGAAGCACACACACACACACACACACATAGGTAGTACGCTGGAAAGTAGACACAAAAATGTACTTATACTCGAACAGAAACTGTAGAGGATATATCTTCGTAGTTTTTGTGAGTCAAATACTACAAAGCCCCCAATTTCGGATTCGAAAAAAGCTTAGAGAAATCTCTTTGAATGGGGAATAGCATATCTATTTATTCAAAGCAGAAACCATTTTCTGAGTTTCTTTTCCCTGTTTGTTTCTTTGAATACAAAATTTGAGCCTCCGTGGGTCTTTTATTTATGTGTGTGTGTGTGTGTGTGTTATATAATAAATCTTTCGAACTGGTTAAGGATTTGTTTTTAAGTTTCTAAATCGTAGTAGATTTAGTATGACATAAACAAACTATTTTCAACTTATATATAATATATTAAATAGAAATAAGGTATAGCATGTATTTAGATAAATATACTACATATCAAGTATTTTATACTATAAGACGTTTTAAAGTATATTGCGTCTTAAAAAATAGTTTATATATGTTATGTATTTGACACACTCGCTTGACTTACTTCATTATAAAATCAATGTACTATGGAGGAAAGAAAAAGAATTTGCTTCACTTTCAAACGTTCCATCCCATTCTAGATTTTGAATATAGCAGGCTGGCTGGATTAGAAAGAAACACAAAGAAAAATTCATTTAACTCTGTTTTATTGTGAGATTATATTGTAAAATTCGCTACATATTTATGCTTCCTAAATATTTTTGAGACGTTGCTAAACATTTACTTATTTTCCTGAAAAAATATACTAGACAACAAGAACGAAGATGATTATTTATTTTCGTTTAGAATACAGTTAAAAAACGTTGTGGAAAAATATAAAAAATAACAAAATGCACGGGATAAAAATAATAGTTACTTAGATGGAAAGAGCCAATCACAATAATTGTTTGCATGACATAGTGTGATAACAATCATTCAAGATAAAAACCCAGCAAAAATAACAATTTTGAAAAAAGGAACAAAAAAATCAAACAGTTATTAACAGATGTATTTAAATAAGAGATATTATTTAACTGAGCAAATAACCAGAGGGAACAAGTTGTCAATTTAGGTTGTATCAGTACGACCGTTGCAAACTTTCAGGACACGTAGAATAAACCTAGACGATGGAAAATCACATAAGAATTCCTGATCGCGGAAGCACTTTCATGGAACGTTAGTGTCGACACAAACCACAAGAAAGACAGGGCATATAAGAGAAGAAAACATTTTAATATTATTCACAGTACAGCATAAATCATTTAAAGACTTTGGTTCATGTACACGATAGATGGCGCTACGTAATCAAAGCAACAGATGACGGTGAATGTGCTCACTCCTTTTTTGCTGCCTCCTCGGTATGAATATTCCTTTCACCTGCAGATGAAGTGGGGATAGGAAGGAACGTTACTCGAACACTGAGCTCCCAGATGTGCATCTGACAATCGACATGCCACACAAAGGTTGCACGACCAACGTTTTTCTTGGAGGCAAACACCTAGCCACATTTCCTTTGCACGCTTGCACCAAATATTATCCGAAAGCGAATCCTTCATTGTGGATATTCAGGTACGTGAACGTAGAGTAGGAGCACCAAACAACGAAGGGACCGCAGGATTTGTTACTAGTATAGCTATCCCAGTACCAGTGTGCGGACTATAGCCAGTCTTGTTGGTGTTTCCCTTATGACCGTCTGGTTTGATAATGGACGCTAACAACGTGCACCAATATCACCTTGACGTACACCAATATTAATATTTTAATGTTCTTCTTTTCTTAATTTTTTTCTGTACCGTAGATAATGAACATGATTTCTAATCTTATTCTTGTGTTTTGTTTCATTACTACAGCTTCAGGAAAGCGTTTCCGACCATGTGTTCCTATATTTGCCATAGTTTAAGTGTTTTATATATGTCTTGAAAGTTTGTAACCGTTGAACTGATACATCTTGCTTAGTAATTAAATTCACGTAGTTAACAGTGTATTTTTATATTAGAAGAATACTGCACAGTGTTAACATGTAAAGTGAAGTAACAAGTAAAAGACATTGTTTTAAGTACAACTCATATCCCAGTTCATCAGTTCGTTAATTGAATAAAACACAACATACATGTTTGAAATATTTTGGATAAATACTTTATTTAAATTTAATCTTATTTTCTGATGTAAATAAAATAATAAGATATTAAAATATTAAGGCTAACTAAAATTAATTATGTTGATCGGCTCGGAACTCAAACGATTGAAACTGTATCTGGGATATAAAGCACCCCGTCTACCCCTACCCCGTCTTCGGCATTTCTGCCATTAGTCGACGAGCAGCCCAATAAAGTGACGATGAAGTATAAAAAGAACTAAAATTTGTCTCCGTAGAGTTGTCTTCAAAAAACTTTAAGACAATAGGGCAGTGTCTGAGGTGGTCACCATCCATTTCACCCTGGTTGCACAGAGGGCACCAGGCAGAATCCTTTAGTTCAATGCGATGTAAATGGCTTTGTAAGTAATCGTTTTATAACTTTATCTCTTCTAATAATATCTTCTTCTAACAATATTATCATACATAGATTTTATTTCGTTTTCTGCCAATCTGTTGAGTATGTATTTAAAACGATTAAAATTTGCTGAACAGGCATATTTTTTCCTGATAAAAGCAGAAGACTTCTTATATTGCAGCTACATACTGGAAATCAGACATCTCAGCCAATGTGCCTTCAAGTTAGATTAATAAGAACGTAATGGTTACAAAGGAAGATGAATGACCCATTGAGTTTGTGTGTGGTGGATTAAAAATTATTTCTCCCATATTATTTCAAGAAATAGAGGTTGTTGAGCCGAAATTATAGGATGGGCATAGTTATCTTTTTTGCTTCACTTCGTAAATGTAAATTTAATGTTCATATACAGTCTGTGGCCTGGATGAATGGATACGAGTGGAAGTGAATGGGACGCGCCCACCAAGGGATCTATAAACCAGTGCCTATCTTAGTGAGGGCTGTGTCAGTATGAACTGATCAGTGCACGTGAGTGTGGTATTCACATTGCAGCAGAGGGTGTCCGTTGTGGAAAATTATGTTAAAATAAATTCATGGAAAGAGTGCGCTTGGTTGTCCTCTCTTGAATTTAAAGGTGTTAAAGTGTCAGAAAAAAGGGCCATGCAATAATTAGTCACAAATAACATCAGAGATATTATGTTTGCATTAAAGCAAAAAACATTCTGAAATTTGTCAAAACATCAGAAAATATTAATGCAATTACCCAGAAAGTGCTTCAAACTCTTATCAAATCAACACGAAGCCTATTGCAACAAACCGGTAAAGCACGTCGAACATGCCGACGAATACTTCCTCTGGACTTAAAAATGCATCCCTACATTGTGTAGCTTTTTTATGTATTAAAACCCGTTGCATACGTGCCACAGAGCCTCCGATTTTGTAAATGCATATTTATTGAGAGAACAAGGAATGGCTTGGGTGTGCATGAACATTTTCTTTACTTCTTAGAAGAGCTAGAGAAGAAAACTACGGTGTCATCTGAGCGGTTATGTTAATTCACAGTATTACAAGTTCCAAGGGAGTTGAGAATACCACATAACTACCATCATACACCATTTCATGATCAGAGGGTTAATGTTTTGTATGCAGTAAATTCCCGCGGCATTATTAATACCATCTTCTTTCATCAGTCGATAAATTTGAAGCGTTTTATTTCCAACATTTTGAATCCATTTGTGGCAGCAGTTACTGAGGATAAAAAGACATACAGTTACTTCCAAAAGGAAAATGCAACTGCCCATACATCCCACCAAGGAAAGAATCACATTTCCGCAATCTCTACTCAGGATAATATTTTCCAGAGTCTGGTACCATCTTTAACTGGTCACCAGATCTGAGGAACTCTCAAGACTAAGGTGTTTCGAAAAAAATATCCTAGTTTTCAAGAACTGTTGTAGAAAATTTCTGATGAGACTGCATCAAAATTCCAGCAGTTCAGCTTCGATATGTTTTTGAAACTAGCGGATCGAGACCTAAATGTGCCTGGAAAGGAATGGTAGCTATTTTCAACATCTCTTATAAGCTTGTTTGCATCTGCTAAGATCTGTTTTCCTTTGCCATGTTTTTTTCTAGCCTGGATATCTGATTTCTAGGACCATTTTTATTTGCCCCACCCTGCAGCTAGTGGGTAGCTCTACCCTGTAGTACACTCTGAATTATCTGATAGAAATGGAGGGCCTTATAGGTGGAGTTTATACTTGCATCGTTGAACATGCTAGTGCTAAACATAACTCTTCTCCCATACAATATGATTTTAAATGATTTCTAACTTCACAAATCTTTGGTATCTGCTTGAAAGGTCTTAGAATTTCTTGCTTAGGTATTTAAATTATTTATTCTGTTTACCCCAGACTTCAGAGGAATTGATTTTTTTACATTTCTAGACGAGGAATTACTTATTTTATGTCGTTTTACTTATTGTGTAATTAGCTTTATATGCGAGTTCTAAAACAAATCAAGATATTCAAAATAAAGCAAGACTTTATTTTATTCGTCTGAAGTCACATAGAGTGTTTACAAAGTTAAAAGAAGATTCCATCAAGTTTGTAATATTTAATGAAAAGTCTTCTGGGAGTAAATATGTATATTTATTTCAAAATTTTCCTAATATGCGTAATAATATAGTTTTAATTAATATTCTCTTAAAGCTTCCTCAATGGATATGTTTTATTCATATGTGTCTAATATCCTCGTAAGTTAATGTTGAATTTTTACAGAAATCAGTAAATATGTTCTATGTGCTGTCGGAAAGTATTAGGGAAATATATATATATAAGTAACGCTATACTTAATTATAAGAGTAAACTAATTCCATTATTTGCTTGTGTGTAAGAAATATTTCTTATGTAAGACTTATTATTTACGAAAGTTTATGTAAATTCAAATTAGACTCGATATTACAGTTTTGAATACAGAGTGAACTAAAAGGATTTAAAAATGATTTTATTTTGCGAGGAAGTCCAATTAACTCCTTTCAAGGAAAGTTTTATAAAACCTTAATTTTTCCTAGAGGTCTTAAGAAACTCAGATAATTTGACAAAATTTCTTTTATTCATTAGTCAAGATTGTTCCTAATTTTATATGAGAACAAATCGTCTTTTTTCCTTTCATTTTGCACGTATAGTTAATGAGATGTAATTAATACTTAAGTTGATTAGTAGTAGAAACAAGAAATCACTGCAACTAAATGATGAAAAAATTCAAAGTAATTCCAGAAAGCATTGCGTTATGTGTTATTGAGCAAAAAATAACACATTTAATGAAGAATAACATTTTTTTTAAATTTTTGAATCGGAACTCAGTGATATTGAAGAAAATGTTGAATTGAAAATAGAATTATATTGCACATCCTATCTATAACTTCTATTTCAGTATGAGAAATGAAGTTTTCTCTTGAGTAAAAATGTCCTCACGCTCTTATAAAAAGTTCCAATTAAATTTTTGTAAAAATGTTTACAAAAAATTTCAATTGTATCACTAATTTAATATTTCTCTACTAATTAGCGACGACCTGTGGTATGAAATACTATTTTCAACGTCAAAAATTATTGTTTTCATCTTTTATTGTTGAACGATATTTAGACGTCAACTTTTTTTTTCACATTTTGCAAAATCTAATATTCACGAATTTTCTCACAGAAACAGAGAGAAAGAACTGAGTTAAAATGACATGGTAATCCTTCTATTTCCTACTGCCTAAGTTGCAGCAAAAACTATTAAGTATAAAATTTACTATGGTTTGCTTTTATTATGTAAACGTGAATGCTGTGCGTTAGTAATTGTATAGTTTCAAAAACGCACCAAGAAGGAGCATTAACTAAAGTATATAATTATTGAAAATTAGCACTTTATGGCAATTATTTCTTGCTTGAAATGTTTTCCCGAATGGAATAAAAGAAAAATGAAAGTACTGAGAAAAAACCGTTTTGAGAAAAACAAATACTACTTAATTTTATAATAGAGAAGATCTCTTTTATTTGGGCATTTGCCTTCCACAGAGAGACAATAGCCCCTCCATTTCATGATCTTCAATTCCAAGAAACGGCAAAGAAAAACACTTGACGTTTCAATTCAAAAGACAACAATCGGGGGAAAATTCCATTGCTGTTATTACTGATCTCAAAATTTAAAAATTAAAATGTCAAAGAAAATTTTGAAACTTTAGAATAATTGAGACGTGAAAATGCTTCAAATTTTGCATTTTTTTTAACTTTTAAAAATAGAGGACACTTTACTGCATTCATAGATGCATTATGAGAATTCTGCAAATATAATGCTAGAAAATTGAATTTTAAAATTGTAAACAAATGTGATGTAACTGTGATTTAGATACACTTTCTTCAAAATCCGTATTGTATTTAATATGTATAGTAAAAAACTAATTTTTCTATACAAAGAGTGCAATTTTTGTATATTATATGTTCAGATTTATTAAAAATCCTACATTTCTTTAGCAAAAATTACGGAAAATTTAAATGATTAGATATAAAATTTTAAAATAAAATTTTGTTTTTTGAAATGTTAATAATGTTTAGTTTTGCATTTAGAAATACTCAATATAGTTCTTAAATTATGAACCAAGTGGATATAGTACCAAGTGGATCTTGAGGATTATTCTAAATTAAATACACAGCTTGTAAAATAGACATTTCGTTTTTCCTAGATGCTTATTTTTAACATTTGAATGCTCTATATGTTTATTTTTGTTGACTTTACCTTAAAATAAATAAATATTTATATGTATGAATACAAAAACAAAGAATATTTTGTTATAATTTTTAAAAACAGAGTTCCATTTAAAGTACACACAAATTAACTTCTTAAATTCATCAAAGACATTTTTGTGTGTATTTTTATAACAATAAAAATATGTGTAAGAGATTCTGTAGTATCCTGTAATGATGATGTTCAAATTAAAGTAAAAATACTAAAACTTACAGCAATAAAACTTTGGTATTTTATATGGAAGAAGGTGGGAATCATTGATAACACGTGTTGATGAAGTAGGGAAAGAGTAATTAAAAATTCTAAATAATCTAGAACTTTAAACTTTTAATTTAAAAACTGATAAATGATGCAAAATAATCCAATTAATAATGGTATGGCTTTACAATGTATTAAAAATATTTTTTTATAAATAATAGAAGAAAATATCTTTACTTGCAGTTTTTACAAAATGCATTTTTTTGTAATTCCGGTACATTTTTCACAAAATCTACCTTACCAATAGTGTTGATATTTTGTATACTATAAGATCCACAAATCTTTAAAAAAGTTAGTGAATTTTTTTTTCAAAAAAACATAAACAAATTTTAGATATAGCAAATTTCTGCATAAAATCTAAAAAAAATTTGAATAACTAAATTTAAAATTTTGTTTTATTTATTTTATAGATTGTTATGTTTGAAAAAATTCTGTAAAATTTTATATCTATAAATGGAGTGGATTTTATGCAAAGTGTACCTATATGTAAGAACATGTCTTGAAAATAAAAAAAGTAGTTATTGATATATAATTGCTCATACAGATTTATTTGCAATTTAAAATATAATTTTTGTTATGTTAACAGGTACATAAATATATAGATAAATCAACGTAAAACTTTTAATTTAAGTGTGATAACCTTTTAAATTTAGAGAAGAAAAAGTTCAATTTTCCTCGTCGCAGGCGTCTCAGTTACCCTATTAGTATGAATATATACTTTAATGAATATACTAAAAGAGATATTTAGAATGAGCCTAATTGAAAGTTAAAAATATGAAATACTTAAAAAGATATTATATTTTTACAAATCGTATGTATGCTTCTTCAAAGTAAACTATAATTATGTAGAGTTTCTCTAAAATATCTAAGCAAAAGAAATATCATTGGTGGTAAAAGATAATAGAACAAAAATTTCAGAAAATACAAAACTGAAACACCATCATAATACTGTAAAATGCAGTTTACATCAGATATTTACAAATTTTCTTAAGCCTGGTTGGGAAAGGAACTTGATAGATAGAACTGATAAATCAGAGAGTGAAATCCCTTATAAAATGAATTTTGGGTAAACAAGAGCAAATCCATATTAAATAAGGTATAAGGATAAGGATTTCAATATTCGTTGATTTGACATGAGAGATTTCATGGGATTCAAGAATTACTCATATGATTTGACAAAGACGAGAAATAATTATATATTTTTTTTATCAATGAAGTAGAAAACTTGAGAATATTTTTGTAACACCACTAAAGTTTAAAGAAAGAAACATTTAATGCATAATTTTTGCATAAAATTATAAAAAATATAAAATTGCATAATTATTATAAAATTATAATAAAATTGCATAATTATTATAAAATTATAATAAAATTGCATAATTTTTAAATCATTTGTATTTGAGAGAGAGAGAGAGAGAGAGAGAGAGAGAAAGATAATAAACTTTGCAAGTGTTTGATTTTCTCATTTCCGTGCAATTTAGTGCTAACAACTTTCTTTTCTATCTGAATTTTTCTGGACACAATAATTTATTTTTCATATCTATGAACTCTAAAAAAACTCAGAATATTCCCTAAACCTTGTTCACATTGTAGATATATAATTAAACTAAATGAATTTTGTCACACAGTAAAAGGGTTAAATTCAAATTAATATGAAGTAACAGAAGTGAAGTGTTTAAAAGTAAAAGGAACCAAAGAAGAAAAGTAAAGAAAAATAAATCTTCAACCGAGAAGGAGGAACATCTACCAACAAAATTAAAAAATAAATCTGTAAATAAATAAATAAATAAAAAGTTTCTTAATACAAGGCAAAGACAGATGTTCTTCAAGTGCTTGAATAATACGGAAGGATAATGTTATTTTAAAGGGGGAACTGGTTCTTTTGTTCATCGCAAGAGGAAAACTGAGCTTTTTAAAGTGATGCTGAGTTGAGATGATCCAGTTTGGACTTCCCTTAACTGAGAAAATGAGTAGGGAGAACAGAAGCATTTGCCTCAAGCATTGACACTACTAGAACCACTTCCTAGAGCATCTTATTCCCATAACAAGAAGTTTTGATTATACAGCCGTTTTCTTTTTTTTCCCTCTCTCTCTCTACAAAGCTTTCACAATTTTCAAAAAAAGTATAACAAAAAACGGAAGTACCAGAACAACAAAACAACAGAGCGTCCGTGAAATGGAAACATTTAAAAGAACGACAAAATATTTTCTTTCAAATTGAGAGAAGTTAGAATATACCAGGGGGGGGGGGGAGATGAAAGTTTATTTCCTTTTGGAGAAGACATTTTTTTTTTTATTTTTATTTTTTCGACAGTAAGACTGAAGATTTCTGTATGAGTACATCGTACCAATAAAAATTATATATATATATATATATATATATATATATATATATATATATATATGCGCATTATATAAATGCTTGCAGTTACCCGTTTGTTTCACAGGAAATCTATGATGCGTGAGTAAATACTCATAAGATAAGATAGATATTTTAAGTTCTAACATTAAGTTTTCAATTTATCGAAAACCATCCTTATCCCCCCCCTCCTCTTCTTGATTTAAAAAGCACAGGATTTGAATTTCTACAATGAAAGTATAATGATCTTTTACTCTTTGCATAATCAGGATTCCGAGTTAATTTCCAAAAAACTCATTATTGGCGACCTTAACACAGCAAAAGAAACACGCTTACACAGTATCTCAATCACGTAAGTCTATTCAAAAATTGGAATTTTTGTCGAAAATACCCCCTCACAACCCTTCTGGCAATCGATTCCTACAAAACCCTAGATTATTGGATCTCTACTCAACAAAAGAAAGATGTTTGCTGAATTTCAAATTTATAAGTTTCAAAGTTCAAAAACATATTTTTTTTTAATCTTTACATCGCTCTAAATAACCGAAACACCTCTTGTAAATCGACTTCCACAAAACCCATTCTTAAAGGATCTGTACACAACATGAGAAATATTCTTACTGAAATTCAATAAAAGTCTAATAGTTTAAATACGGAAATTTGTATCTCTATAAACCTTTCTTTACCTTTCACTAACCCTTGGAAGTCGATTTCCGTAAAATCCAATCTTCACGGATCTCTAAGCAAAAGAAAGATTTTTTGCAAAATCTCAAGTCTATAAGTTTTATAGCTCTTGAGATCTCGTGAGCAGAAAATGAGCGAGTCGCCTTTTTTATAAGTAATATATAAATTAAAACACGATGATTGATTAGATGGTACTGATTAGGCTTAAATAAGAAGTACAAATTCTGAACTAAAAATAGTGCATTCAAAATTGAATCAACTTGCAACGGGTCTATTCGTGTACCTCCTACTAATCCTCTGGGGGAAATATTTCTTTAAATATTATTCTTTTGAAAACTTTCTCCCGAAGAAAAAGATGTGATGTATGCACATCAAGGCTTATATTTGAACATGAACTTTCAGGTTCGAGGGAGAGAGAAATTAGAAGCTAAATCAGCATTTCTCAAACTAAGGGGGTGTCATAACTCTACAAGGGGGGCACGAGCATATTGAAAAATTAAAAACAAAAGATTATTTAAAAATATTATTAATTTACTGTAAGTAAACAAAAAAAAAATTACATTCAAACATAGTAAAAAATAAAATTAACATTTGCACTGATATAATACACTTATAAATGATCAGTACTGTACAATGCATTTTTTAATTATTTAACAATACTAAGAACAAGATTAATAATTACTAGTGACTCCATGGGATTGTCATATATAAAGTAATATACAAAAATTAAGGTTTATCTTGATAATTTAAGACTTATAATTAATCCTTTAAATGTGTGCCGATTGAAAGTTACGCGATTCGCTCCCCAATGCCACCGTTTCCCACGTAGGCGAACGTATGTGATGTATTAGGGGGGGAGGAATAAATAAGGAAGTCCTTTGGAATAAGTAAATCCTTTTCAATCTCTGTCAAGGTCAATTTATTGCATTCCAAAGCCTTAGGAATAATTTTATGGAATGCAGTGTGCAGAAAAGATCGTACTTCGGAAAGACGTGTATGTACGACCGGAGCAATTAACGCTTTGGCTGAGCGTGACGCTTATATACGCCGGTGGCAATTAAGAAAAAGTCGTATTCCAACTTTAGTGCCAAAGTATACTATTGTTGAATCATTGTTATTTGTACGGAGGGGGGGGGATGCAATGAAAATTATGTTTGAATATTGGATTACAAATATTGAAAGTTTGAGAAGCACTGAGCTAAATGGTAGCAGTGATCGATTAACGTAAAGTAATAGAAAGGTAGGTGAGAGTGTTCGGGAGATTATTTGCTTAATATTTAAGATTGACGATTTGTCAATTAGGTATTTAAATTGCATTAGCATTGGCTTGAAATAGATTAACTTAGACATATATTAGACTATTTGGAATGTGTACAGCTAGGACACTCCTAAAATAAGTGATTAAATTTATAATTAAATATTACTTATATCGTCTTCCTCGCATTTGCTCCCACAATTGGTTTAAGGCGTACTTCCTAATCTTGGGTTGTTCAGATTTGTTAAGTTGTTGAGACATGCAAATAAATTGTGTTTATTCCGACTATGACCAATCTTCCTTCTAACGTTCGTACACCGATTGATGGAAAAGTTCATCCATCACGTATTACAATCCATGCTTGCTGTTTTCAATAAATTGTACTTTTCCTTTTTCTTTTCCACCAGAAACTGAGTATTAAATGATTGGTGCATTTACGACCTACGTTATCTTATTTTCGCTGAAATTTATTTTTACTATTTTCTGATACATGCGAAGATTTTATAATTGCAAACTATTATTTGTAAGAATAAAAGAAACATGAATAGTTATATGCTTCATTAATAGTAATTTTATTTTTTAACGTAAAGAATATTAAAAACTAAATCCAGTGTTCTATAAAATACTTCCTTTAAAGAGTAAGAAGATAGATAGCAAGGAATGAATGAGCACTGTAGATTTATTCTTTATTTATACCGGAATTTGATTAAATTTTCTGAGCATTATGTTCAACTTAAGAGAAAATTTACATTTAAAAAGAATCAAAATCATTTATCCCTTTACCAGCTCTTTTTTTTCTCTAAACGAAATTATAAGGCCAGTATCGTTTTCTGAACAACATAACTTGAAATATACAGCACAGAAAGCGCAGCACTAAATTTTCTTATACCGTGGAAAGCTGAGCAATATTTTTCCTTAAATAGATGTAGCTAAAATTTTATCAGAAAAAAATAAAAACTGGCTATAGCTAAGCGAAAACTCCACGTTTATAAAAATTGCTTTATGTACAATCACACACATTTCAATTATCCCTATTCCTTATTTAAAGATAGAAACGGAGCTTTTATTTTGTTAAGAATTTTGTGTAAATTATTCTTAAGATAGAGTAAATAACTTATATCTGGATATGCAATACGAGTTTATAGAACTCTATGTTGTACTTATTTTATGTTAAATTTGTAATATATTCGAAAGCAATGTCGTTCCTTACATTATAATCGCGATTCAAAGGAAATTTGATGAAATCTTGGTGACAGGGCCAAGTTGGCATCATTTCTGGCAGTCATTTTGGCAACTTTGGTGACCATTTTTTTCGAGTTCGTGATGCTGTAGATTCTTTTGGAAAATAGAGGAGAAATCTACAAAAATCACAATCTATGACGCAAGCGGATTTTTCCAGAAAAATCTGTGAGACATCTAAATAGGAAATCTCTTGCCGAAACTGAGTTTGTTTTGTTTTGACTGTTGAAGAGTCAGTATTATTTTTTGACTAGAGATTAAATGGTGTTGATTTGACCGTGACCAGCGATTATTGATTACTTCGGCTGTTGAATAAGACGAGAGAGTGCCTGTGAATAATCTTTAAACATACTGGTATTTTAGACACTGATAGCACAGAAGAAGGTGTTAAGGCGAAAGTCAGATTTATTAAGCGAATTTGAGAGTTTTGTATCCTTTAATTCAAGGATTGGTTTTTTTTTTCGATCATAAATTTTCACCACTCATTAAGAACTATCGTTCTTTTTGCGACTGATTGCATAAAATCCTTGCACCCCGATCTACGTAAACATATTATTGTATAGGATTTATAGCCAGTCACAGTAATTTTTATTCAATTTAACACTTGAACAAAAAGGAGATTTTTAAATATTTAAATAATAGTAATTTGTTATTTGACATATGAAATCTAGTAAAAATGAATATCCTTCTTCGTTCCTAATGACAAGGAAAATGTTATACAAATCATAGTTTCTAACACCATGCCCTGCACTCTAGCAGTGTTGTTTTCATTTGTGTATGTGCAGGGACGACCTTTTTGACCTTCCTCCTGCACACTGTCTTCCTTCATTGAACAGCGATCAACCATTTGCCGAGATATGTCCTGTGAATCCTGTCCAGAATACACTGTCTATATTTGTAAAGGGATGATGGACACACTAGTTCATTAACACTAGAACGTCAGGTATTTCGGTTATCCTTAAACGGCCACTGGCGGTGTTTTGACACTGATTCACTTCTGTTGTGAACCCTATAATATTGCATTTAAAGGCGGATAAATGTAATATTACTTCCGGAAGTTTATTTTACTTATGGTATCTACTTAGTGAACTATCTTTTGTTGAACGACAGTTATTTATAATCATAAATTACCTCAGTGTCGAAATGACACCAGTAGACGTTCTAGGTATATTTAGTTGTAAAATCTCTCGTAAATAACTTAGAGCTACGAAACATTTTCTGTGTAATCACCATGAAAAATGATTAAAATTCACGAAAATTGTTCAAATTCCGTGAAAAACTGCGGAAAGAAGAACAAACTAATCAGGGTCCAGTGTCTCCAGTGTCTAATCGACACCGACGGACTTTCTAGAGTTAATAGAGGATAGCATCACATACTTTTATTTGTGATCATGCTTTCGTTATCTGTACCAGAATAAATTCGGACATAACATGATCTGCCGCAATCGTCACTGCTTAAGCTCTTTGTACAAGCGCCATTTTTTTCTTACGCTGACGATTCTTCCGCCATTTGATCGGTAATGGGTGTGATTTTTTTTTATGGTCATTACTTTACCGGTGTACTATTTTGTGTTTAAAAAAAAAATGACAAAACTTACTTTCAGAACTTCCCTCGTAGTATTTTAATAAATTTACACATGTAATACCCATGAGTTTATATTCATTGTTCAAATATTTTTTTTCTAATACGCCTTAACTGAAAATCTTTAAATGATCAAGTCTAAAAAAATTCAACTATGGGTAAGTAACTCAAGGTACGCCGCTTTAATAAGAAGAATGACATTGATAAAATTTCTCCCGAAATCAGTTAAAATAAGCATTCAGTTAATTAATAACATAATTTAATTATTTTTTGAAAGCAATAATTTTTGGGCAACAAGATGAAAGTTATAGTGAGCGTTATTTTTCTTGACATTGCAAAACAGAATATAATTTATCGACGGAAAGCTTATATAATCTTTGAAATATATAGTTAAATATGCATAATTATTAATAACGAGGAAATGTTGTATCATCTTTATTATGTATAGTTTATTATTGTGTGTTGAACGTCTGCGAGATTTGTATCAATAAAATTTTTTTGTTTTTTTTTCTTGTTTTAGTGTATTCAGCACCATCCCAATGAAAATGATAGCGCAAAATATCTTCTTGATAAACTGAATGAAATATTATTTGTATTCTTTATTTTTTTACTTGCATGAAGTACCAAATAGATTCAGTTAGAAATTGCTATAAGTTGAATAATATATAAATAAGTTGAAATTTTAAACCAAGTAATGCTCTGAAAATAAGATTTTATTTAAAAATATAATTAGATGTAAAGCAAAAAAGTGTTATTACGCAAAATTTAATGACCTGCATCATTTGAAGGTAATTAATTTCACATAGATTGTTTTATATCATTAATTAAATACAGAGTTTTCTGTGTTGATAAAGTTAGTTAAATGAAAAATATGACCTTCGAAATTTCAACTCGAATATAATTTTTACAAAAACATATCCATCCAATTATTTCAGAACATTAATCAAACATAGCTATTTTCTTCATATTTTAAATATAAAACTCATCAAAGAAAGTTATTATTATAATAATTTTTATTATAAAACAATTGACTTATTAGTACAAAATCTTTTGTAAAAGAAATTCAAAGCATAACATAATTTAAACAGATTATGGTATTTCTCTTTTAATTTTATATTCAGAAATTTTTAAGTAAATACTTCTATTGAATTATCTAGTCATGCCACAAATTATGCTACAAAAAATAGAGACCATCTGCTATGACACAAACACAGAGACAATTTTAAATTTCGGTGCCAGAGATTGCCTCTATGTTTTTCTGATAATTGTCGCCTTTCAAGCATTTGTTCTAAATTAGTCACAGTAGAATGAACAACAAGCACGCACACATAGAAGCATTTAACTCCATCCTAAAAAAAGCTTTCATCGTAGATTTTTAAGGCTCTTAAGCATTAAGATATCAAAGAATTATTCATTTCTCAAATAAATATGATTTTTTTCTTACCAACAGCATTGCAGACTTTAATAGGTGTGGTCGTCCGAGCTTGATGCGAACACCAGTTCTCGTCAATGCATTCAAAGAGTAAATACGTCGCAATTCGTATAGAAAGACTCGTCTTGCTAAAGAGGTGATCGTTTCAAAAAAATTCCAACGTTTTGTATAGTAAAAGATGATCATAAACCAAGAGGTTGTCGAAAAAATAACGCCATTTCTTACAAAGGAATTAAAGCGACAGAGGTACCTTAAAGCAAAAACACTACTGATGTGGCACCATCATAACGGGCACTTACATCTTTCGTTTACCGACGAGAAAAAAGTTTGTGACATTGATCATTTTTTAACCACAAGAATAGCCATGTATAAACAAGGATTAGATAGTTAAATTACGCAATTTATTTTATAACAGTGACTATTTTCTTGATTTTAAATTTTGTGTTACCTTAGCTTTGTTTTTGTTAAAAACTTCAACCACACATTTTCTACTAGTCGATATTTTCAATTTCTCAACCAATTCTTTGATTGAAATTTTGATATAATAGATAGCGTGGTTACTTTGCACAACGCATTTTATACTTAATCAAATTTAGAGTTACAGTTCTTTCAAAATATATATCCACTTTTTGTTTATTTTAATACATACATCATTTTTATACATAAAACTTACAATATATGCCGCATTACTGTAACAACAGTGAACTGATATTTTTTGCTCATCAGAGCTTTTTTAATAGTATGACTAAAATATAAGTTTGGTCTATTTTATTTTTAAAGTAAAATAATAAATTTGGGCCTTTGAAAAAAAGTTTAAGATATTTCTTTGTGTAATTGTAGAAGACTTAAAATGCATGATTTATTTTTTAAACGATGGGGGGGATTAAAATTAGAGTAATTTAGTCTCATAATTGTGAATCGAATAAATCTATTTTTAATTGCTTAAGGCAGCGAGACTCAACCTGCGAGGGCATGTGGCCCACTGTACCTTTCTAAGTGACCTGTTGCACTAATAGATTCGATTATTTTAGAACAACGCATTAAAAAATTATCGAGAAATTCTATCTATCAAAATCACAAATGTCACTATTGCTATCGATGTTATGCTGGCATGAATTGTGAGAAAACTTTTTCTTTTTTTTAAACAAACTTTTATAAGTTTCACATGCATGTAACGGAATCTTTGAACTCGGTTTTTAACCACTTGAAAAGGTCAGATTAGTTCGAAATTTTCCACGCTTGTAAAGAACCGATGACAATACAATAATTTCATAATTTTGTTCCATTTTTAAGATCGTCAGGAATAACGATATCCAGATTTGGCAACTAATTCCAGATTTACCAACTAAAAGATTAAGGTGTAACATTTAAAGTGATTACGCTTGTGGTTAATACAAATAAAACAAAAAAACGTGTTCTTTATGTGAGAAAAGGAAAGGTATTTGTGTACGTCAGCAATTTCTTACCATAATATATACCTTGTGAAAAAATAATTTATGTTCTAACCGTTAAATATTTTTTTTATAAATCAATACGTTTAGTAGTAACGATACGAATTAACATTATAGCAATGCGTTTTAAAGGTTATAAAATAACTGACACTTAATATTACCATGTTTTTATTAACGCGCTTTCTTGTATGTCTGTCCGGGTAAAATTTTGAAATTGATTTTGAATTGACTTCCCGATGAGCTAGAGACTTGAAATTTGGACCATAGTGGATGACAATGGATGAAAATGGGGAAAAAAGTAGTATAAAAAAAAAAAAAAGAAGTTTATACTTTTTATTCCGTTATAAAAACATGGTATATTATTATTTTTTTTAATTCGAACTTTTTCTTCTTAATACAATTTTATCAGTTTGACCTGTGTATCTATAAAGACGGAATCTTTGAAATATAACAATACGAGATTCATCCGAGGCTCCATAAACGGAGAGAATATATACTCTTCAGACCCGTCAGTTAATATCTATTAAAGAGCGAGTCTAATTCCAACAGCCACGTAATTCCGGCTCCAAATACCAAACTCAAAGATAAATTCAATAATGTTTGCATGATAGTTTAAAAATCTAAAAAAAAAAAAAAAACCACTCTTTTATTGTAGATCAAACTGAAAAATAAAAAATAAATCATAGTTTTTTTTAAAAATAAAAAATAAAAAACACGCTTTTATACTGAGTCGAACTAAAAAGTAAAAAAATAATTCTTAGTATAAAAATAAAATGATTAACGAGAAAATTAATGCAATTGTGGTAAAAGCGGAGGTTGATCTGTACTGCAATTTTACACTAACTCAGTATTTCGGAATATAAGAAATTATAACAATTGGATACAACCCCACGCTTTTAAAGAAAAACTGTTTGTGTGTGTGTGTACCGTGGAGAGAATAAACCTGAGGGAATTTTTTTATTGGAAATTTGCTATGCACTTGTAAATAAAAGGAAATCTGTAAATACACAAATATATATACATCAAATACTCCATATCTTATTCAAGTTAATTCATTTATTAATCTTTTTTTCATTTATGTTATACATTTTTAAAAACAACAGAAAAAAGTATTTTATAACATATATAATGACCATCATGAGAATCAAGTTACCAAAAACTCTTAAATTTACGCATATTTGAATTAATTCAACCATGATGTGAACTTATTTATCATAATCTGAAATTCTAATTCTTAATCCAATTACAAGAATCACATTTTTGTTACAGGAACAAAGCTGAATTAACAATTATATCAAACTTTTTTTTAAATCAAGGCTGATTGAATTTTCTCCTTTCGATAAACTAATTATCTGTCTCTAAATCCTCACATTGATCATCGTTTGAGAGAAAAAAATTGTTTATTGTTAATTGTAGCATGTCAAACAATTAGTTAAAATGTCATTCAACTGTTTGATACAATAGCGGGGATTACGATACTGGTCACTGCATCCACTATGGAGAGCTCTTTTGTTATGCAATTTAATTAATTACAATAATAATTAATGGTTCTAAACTTGTTTTAAAGCTAGGTTCCATTAAAGAAGTTCTCAGGATTAATTTTTGGTTAAAAAGTACAAATTCATTTAGTGATATATATGAAAAAAAAAGGGGTTTGAAGAAAAATTATTTTTTTGTTGTTGTTGACCAGAAGGTTCAATGACCAAGGGTGCGAAGAAGTGCTGAAAAGAGCGTCCGTTCACTAGAATCAAGCTTAAATAATGAGTCTTGGTTCTCTTTTCAATCGCCAAAGCCGGTTCGCGACCTACACAATTGTTAAATATCACCAGGTTTAAAATTACAGTTTGCAGCCAATCAGGGACGTATACAAGGGTAATGTGTTTTGGGGTTAAAACACCTTTCACAGAACAATAGATTTTTAATTTTTAGCGTAAAGATTAAGTCTGGGTGCTGTCATCGATGTTTTCTTTTAAAAAATCACCCCTACACACGCCATCCTTTTATGGCTTATATTCTAGTACCGTGGAGAGAAAATGAGTAATCAACAAGAGAGATTTTCCCAATTTCGCCCTTCACTAATCATTTAACTGCAGGATGATATTTCAAAATATATAGTCCGTTTCTCCCCTCATGTATAAGAATTATTTCCAAGATCAGGAAACAGGATTAGTAAAGGATGTAGGTGTACTAAGGGCAATGAACTCCATGGTCATCATTACACCATAATTGCCATCTTAGCCTGAATCAGACACATCTATTTAGGCGCAGAACGAGAAAAGGTCATCCTCAACCCTCTTTCGTATAATTTACCCTCCGTGAAGGGCAGCTGGCCTGAGAGGCCAGCAAAAGCATTTTGTGCCAAATTAGCAATTTTGGTTGTTTTAGTTTAAGCTTCCATTTTTGTACATTAATCTAGTCCTTTTTCGTATATTTTTGTGTATTTTCTTCCCTTAAACCTTACTCAATATGGCACTGTCAGTGTATGGAATTAAAATGGATTGAGGGGGGTGGGGGAGGTCAGTGGCTCCTCAGGCCAGGTGCGCCGATTCTGTTTCGCTTAGATGTGCGTCCGACGAGGGGTAAAGTGAGCCATCTTTTTTTTCAGAAAGTGGCAATCGTTTAGCTTATACTGAATGGTTTCGAGTAAAATAGATTCTAAGGATAAAAGTCCTTGCATTCCTAGTTGTCCGTCGTAAAAATACTACATATGATCCCTGAAAGATAGAATAAGCAATTCCACACACACACACACACAAACACACACACAGAAATACTTTTAACAAATGGAAGTTTGATAATGATTTATAAGTAAAACTATTAAGTAAAAATAAAAACTTTTTTTTAAAAATTAACATTTTTTTAAATTTAAAAAAAAATTTTTATTTTTTATTTATTTACATGCTAAGAATATTAAAGGACAAAACACAATAATATCAATTATTGTTTTATTCTCTTGGGTGGCTCTTTAGTGGGCCGACGTGTCATGAGTTCGAGCCTAGTGCCAATGAAGACCCGCCGTACAGATGGACGTTAAATCTTTCGATGCTCAATGCCCTCCCGGTGGTGTGGTACTTTAGAGAGGAGTGCAGAATGTTCATATCCGGAGTCGTCCTCGTCCTTTAACCATGATTCAGTATTAAGAGGTCCACCACCAACAGCCCTTGATCGACTTTTTCGTGTGACGTTTATATAACTCTCACTCACTTGGACTATTCTTACTTGAAATTCAGGGATTGCTTTCCAAGATTATCATGTAAGGATCTTAACAGGAAAATCTGTATTACTACTTGTGACGCTACCTCTGTTTCTAATTCTTGTTGGTGATAGTGGTACACTTGGGATTCTGGTCGCAAACTCGTGGTCGGAGTATCACAGATTTGAGTCCTGTTGCTACTGAAGATCCACTGCATAGAGGTGCTTACGCGCTGCAAATCTATCATTCTTTAAAATTTTCACGTTGCGTGGTTTCGAAATTATGTGAGTGAGGTGATGGATTACGTCCTCTTGACTTGACCATAGTTCGAAATTACGAGGTCAACACCAATACCTCTAGTGTTGCTTTAGAGCAGGGGGGGGGGGCAACCCACTGCACCCATGCTACACTGGGGCACGGCCTAGTTGTAAGAGTGGTAAGCGAAGACTTATTGGAAAATTAAACAATTTTAAAAGATAATTACAAATACTAATGTTTGAGTCAGATAAAACAAAGCACAAAATTTATATTAAATGCACTCAATTAAATTACGATAGAAAATTAAAATGCAGACACCACTCCTTCATTGCTTTGCGCGTTGGTTTTCCAAAGGAAGCGCATTCGTGAGATTCTGGAATTTGAGAGAGCATGAGTTTTAAAATATCTGGAAGAAAACAATGAACTACCCATTGAGTGCTTGCTACTCAAGAATGAAGATAGGCTTTCTGATTTAGTGATTCGATCTGATATATACGATATTTAAATAATTTAAATTTAAAGTTATGAGAAAAAGACTGTCCCTTTCCAATCCTGATTGATCATATACCTTCTTTTGAGAATACACTTTTGCATTTTTGTCTCGATTTTGGAGAAGACAGAGAAACTGATGCATACCTAAAACAATACGATTTTGTTAGCATCTTCGAGAATGACTCAGTAAAATGTCTTCTAAATAGAAACAACATTAAGAAAGTACTGAATATTTAATAATTTTTTAGAATACATATTTTTTTTGGTTACTCAGTTTTATTTCTTCTCTAACATTAACT
Organism: Trichonephila clavata; assembly: GCA_019973975.1. Lineage (NCBI taxonomy): Eukaryota > Metazoa > Arthropoda > Arachnida > Araneae > Nephilidae > Trichonephila > Trichonephila clavata. The sequence goes on along the minus strand of BMAO01004348.1, from coordinate 18,411 downwards.
AAATGAAACTGGAAAAAATTAACAATAAAACTTAAGTTCGTACTTTTATCTCATTTATTATATTATTTTTAAATTCCCTCTGCTTAGATCATAGGTTTTCAACGTGAGCGATAACGCCCCCTTTTGGGCTTTTGAGGTTTTCAGGGGGACAGTAAAACACCCAAAGAAAATTAGGGGGTTTTGAAGTGGCACGAAGGGGTTTGGGCAGATTAACCAAATATAGTCTAAGGAAGACTGAAAAAACACGTTGCTTATGTACTAACAAAAGTAAACTTTAATACTGTTTATACACCTTATGTTGATTGTATGTATTTAAATCATTTCAACATCACATGTACGAAAATTCCGACATTTCGGCAGTTCGGGAAGTGGATGAAAAACTTAAAGATTACATTATATTCAGACGTACATTAAATTGAATGATATAGTGCATTTTAATTTCTGTAGTGCACGTGTTGTCTTAACCTGTGAGCAGTAGGAAAAATGTTTCGTCCACTGCATTTCATTTCGTATATTATCCAAGAAACACAATTAAATATGATTCTTTACAAGCTTAAACTGTCAATTTACATTTATTTTGAAAGCGAAAAAACTCAGCTGAATGTCTCGGAAAAAGGAGAAAATATCTTAAATATCTGAAACGTTATTAAAATCTAACAGTTTAGTGCATCCACAATAAATATTACAGTAATATCATACATTATAAAATTAGTTTAACAAAGACAAGAAAATGTTAAATATTTGCATGAAATAAGAGTTTTCCCATTGACTGAATCCCATTAACAGTACACGCGCCCACGTATGTACCGTTAATCTGTATACTGTAAAAGAAAATCAAAAGAATTAATTGATTTTTTTTTTTTTTTTACATTTTCAAATTACATACATGAATATTTAATATCATTTTATAGTTATTTTTCTTCATATAAAATAAGAATTAATTTAAGGAATTATAAATAGTGAAATAAAAAAAATCGCTTATTAACGTATTATATCTTCGTTCAATTTTGCCAATGCTGAGACATGCAGCCGTTAGTGTGAAACCATCCCACCCTTGTTTAAACACAGTAATACTTATGATGTCAGCATTTGGCGACATTTTTTGAATTAGAGACGCACTTTTATTTAGCAAAATTGGTCGATGGTATGATAGATAAGTACTGAAATTTTCTTAGTACGTTTTATGCGTGAATATCTTATTCTCTGCCACTGGTTTATTTAGTTAATTAAATTAAAGTAATGCATGGCAGATTAATGAATTTTAAGAGTACTTCAAAAATTTTATTAAAATATTATATCCAAAGCTCTGAATATTTTATTCTATTTTAGTTCTCAGGATCTTAAGATCTAAACAATAAAATGATTTTGAATAACTATAATGCTCTCAGTAAATTAAGAATTATGAATATTCAAAGTATTTATGCAAATTTAAACATTTACAATTCCAGCAAAATTTTTGCTAATTTTAATTATCTCTAGTGTGTGGCTACAACTTAAGGTTTCTTCAAAAGCCCATGAAAATTTTAGCAGTTTACCTTTTATAAATTATTGGGAAACATATATATATACTTCCTACCGATTTTTTTAAAAAAATGTTGATTGAAAGCTGACTTTTGAATTTTTAAGTCGTAAACACACACGACGGCCTGTAAATTTCCCGACCATCAAGAAAACTGTTCCAGATGACATAATTTGTCTTAAGTTGGTGACCATATAGTAAAACGTTACAAAAAACGTACACACGATGACATGTGCTCTTCTAAAGCACATGAGAAAAGAACAAGGTACGTTTGTTTAGCTTACAATGTACCCCTACGTGTTGATCCTTGTTTTCTGAAATTTCATGGAAAGTTATATGTAAAAATTCTTAAGCATCTGTTGATAAAATGTTGTAATTTAACTGTAATTCCTTTTGTAGCTTTTAAATTTAGCAAATCATCTCTCTATATTTCTCTCTCTCTCTCTCTCTCTATATATATATATAAATCGATTTTTGTATATATGACCTTGCTTCACTGCAACACCGTTCAACCAATCACTATGAAAATTGGCATGTATATGTGTATATGTATTTTTTGTGAAAAAGTTTTTGACTATCCTCTTTGTTGCACCTCACCACCAGGTTGCTTTGTAGCTTATTAATTTCTGCACCATTCTCAATCAATCGTCAAGCTGCCAACATGGTCGCCAAAAATTATGCCAACTTGGCTCTATCACCAACATTTCGCTATGTTTCCATTAAATCACCTTTTATGATGTAAGAAATGGCGTTTTCTTGCGAATATTATAATTTTAACATAAAGTAAAAACAACAGAAAGTAACTCAAAGTACTATACATCCAGATATAAATTATTCACATTATTTAAGCGTCCATTACACAAAATGTGTAACAATATGTTACTTTTGCTGAGTAGAAATTATCTTAGGAAGGTGTGTTCAAAAATCGACCCACAAGGAAGTTAAGGAGGCGTTATAAATTTTAAAAAATCCTTTATATTTGATATAGACCTACAGACTTAAATTTAACAAAAATGATTTTTTGTTCAGCTAAGATATGCAAAATGCTTTTTTTGTTTAATTTGTAACTCACGCGTAAAATTAACTCATTCAAAACTTATTAAAAGCTTTTATTTAACTTACAATGTATGTATGTATGTATGTATGTATGTATGTATGTATGTATGTATGTATGTATGTAATTTGTTCGGGTGGAATCTTGCAACTCAATTTTGAAGCTGATATCTTCCTCCCATTGAGCTGAAATTTTGTATACACGTTTAGTTTGGAGGACAATGCATGTTTTGACCATTTATATTCCGATATTGCAATTAATTAAAAAGATATTAATTAAAAACGTTAAACTAGTTTTGGGCGCCAACTTGGATATATCTGCATTGTTGTAATAATTTTATTGTTACAACAATGACAAAAGTTGGCGTCGAAAATCGGTTTTCAGCCAAACTGGAATTTCATAACGTTGCGCTATTGACAGTATTAATTAACTTTGTCTAAAAAATAATTACATTTCTACAACGTAAAAACAATCTAATTTCTACAACGTATGCAATTTTTTTTACAAATTTCTATCTATTTCCTTGGATTTAAATTCAAAACAAAAAAGTAGAGCTATTTTTCAAGTAGATTGGTACATTGTATACCTTTCTCAACGCTGCCAAGTTAAACTGAGATGGAGTATTGAAAAAATTCTTTAAATAATTTATCTATCTTTAATCTATGAAACTCAGACAAAAAATAATTACAGAATCGGAAAGATCATTTTTTTAATGTATCTTACCCATCAAAAAGGAATCCGCTAGGAAAACAATAAGAGAAAAATATTATCTAGAAATGCAATATATTTTCGATTAAAAAAAATAATTTTACAATAAAATGAAGTAATTTTTTAAAGAAATTTTCTAATTTTAAGCCTACGAGTAATTTAAATATACCTCATTTTATCACCAGTAATCTAAACACACACTACGACATGTGTCCTTAAATTTAATTACAAATAGAATCTGTTAATTTTATTTGAATTTAATTATTGATTTTTTCAAAATCAAGTTTCTAAAGATGATCTGAGCAATTAAAAAAAATAGATTCTTATGTAGAAGATATTCAATGTCCAGCAAAAATTATCATTATTTGATAAAACTTTCTTTTTTGATTACAAAATGCGTTTTTAGTCTTAAGCATTTTATTGATTAATACAAATATTTAAACGCCTTTTGAAGTTTTTAATAAACAATTCAAATTTTCTTCTAATATGTTAGAGAAATACATCCCTTATCTTCAAAATATTTCAAATAAATAATATATTCTTTAAGTTTTTCAAAAATAGTCAAAATTTTAATTAAACATTTAATAACTTTGTCATTTATGAAGATATATATATATAATCTCACTAAACCTTTTTTTCGTGTGTAGAACAGTGTTAGCCAAAATCTGCATGAAGATTGAAAAAATTGCTTAAAAATTACGGATTTAAAAAAATTGTGTTTTTAGTCTAATACCATTTTACGAGAATTAATTCAGCTAAACCAGGGATGGCGAACCAGCGTTCACAATGAGTTGAACAGGCTGAGAAACCTGTCCAGCGATAACTAAAAAGTAAAAAATAAATAAAATGTAAAAAAACTTTTTTAAGAACAAGCTTTTATTTAAACGCGCTAAAAAGAATAAAATAAAATTTTCCTTTAAAACTTTTTTTACTATCAACTTATAACGTCATTACACAATTTATATGATATAAAAGCTTGTCGCGAGATTTACCTGTGTAGATAAACAAGTAAAATAAATAACTTGACCTGATGGATTTTGGTTTTTAAAAATTCTAACTAAGTAAATATGAGTACTTAAATATTGCGACAAGCTTTTATATCATATAAATTGTGTAATGACGTTATAAGTTGATAGTAAAAAAAGTTTTAAAGGAAAATTTTATTTTATTCTTTTTAGCGCGTTTAAATAAAAGCTTGTTCTTAAAAAAGTTTTTTTACATTTTATTTATTTATCCTTCAATTTGTTTTTCTTAACGTATCCGATTTGGTTGCAACAACTTTTTTTAAAAAAAAATGGAGATATCGAAATTTTTTCTGGTTTTAAATTTGCATAGAACATTTTAAGAAAAATATGCTAAAATTAAGAAGAGAAAAATAAATTATTATAACTAAAATGGGAAAAAATGGGTAAAAATTGACAAAAAATAACATAAACGCGGCCCATTCTGTACCAAAGGTTTATAAACAAATTTTCAGTTTTTCAATTCTGATGTATTGCTACGTTATTTTTTGTCGAAATGACCTTCAGAATAAGAGATATTTTAATATTTACAAAAACTAGAGCTTTTTTTATCTCAGTTATTATATGAATTTGCTTAAAAAACAATGATTATATTCCCATAAGAGACTAAATTTTGTAATAAAACAGTGATTCATAAATCTGAAGGTTAAAACACTTCTACTATTATACAGAACTTACACAAAAGTTTGAGTTAATTATTTTCAAAACGTTTTTTAGCAATCGCTGCCCAGTTTGATTATTTTCAAAATATCATATTTCGAGCAAAACACGTTTTAAAGCATGACATCTTGCTTAAAGTAATGGCATCTGCTTTTCCTAAAACACTTGTAGTTTTTGTTCTAGTGATCGGAAAATGATAGACTTGATATTTTTATAAAGCTAATAAGATGGCCTATAAAATAAAATGATAAAAAAAATTTGTCAATTTTTGGCGAAATTCACAATTTTAGGGTAGTCGGATACCTTAATGTTTCGATTCATCCACGCGAAGAACGGATATACCAGCTAGTGTTTTATGAATACCATGTAATACGATATAGAAAATAATACAAAGCATAAGAACCTCTGAATAGCTTCTAGTGGGGGGAAGGAAAACGGTTTTAAAATCCAAATTAGTTTTAAGGTTTTAATCTAAATGAATTTCTTTTTGTAAATCAATCTGATCTCTTCCCGCTGGAAAGCGTCTGAAAATACTAAATGATTTCACCGGAGACAAAACTAAACAAAAAGTTTGGAATATATATTTTATTCTGTAACTCAATACCGAATTCGATACCCACACTGCTCCTTCGAGAAGTATATCTGAGCGAATATCTCTTTCTCTAATTTGGCAAATGGATGTGATGCTTTCGCATCGCTTTCATTCAATCCAACCCTTATTTAATTTACAGCAAATCAATTGAGTATTTCCCTAGACATTTCTCATGTCTTGTTGTAACTCAGGAAAATATTCGTGTTGCGGTTAATGGAATAAAATATATGTTCTTGAAAATGACTCTTTTAATTGAACTCTGCTTGTGAGTTAAATCTAATTATATCAGGAAATGAAATAGTGCTTTGATACCTACTGCAATTGGAATCAGGTAATGATTCCATCAGAATATGATTGTATAATTGCTTTAAAATTAAATATGACTATAACGAACAGTTTTAAAGCATTCATTTACGTCTGGTTCAGTTTACATAATTAGCCAACTTTCGTTGTGCTTAGTTCCGTAGATTTAATAAATGTAAAACTAGAAGCTTCGTGGTGAATACTCATAAAGTTCCGCAGTAACATCGTGCAAGTCCAATTAATCTATTTATTCTTCTATACAAATGAAATTACGTGCAGTAGAGAAAAACTCTTTCAAACGTGATTTAATATTATTTATTTATATATTTGATTGTAACGTTGCGCACGAATAAGTAAAATATGTGCTTAGATTATAGTTTAAGAATTCTTCCTATTTGTTTTGCATGTAATTTACACTATTGACGTAATTCATGTTTTGGCTGATCAGGACACAAACAACGTTGGATTAGAAATAATAAAACTGAAACACACCACGTCATGTTTTAAATAAGCTGAAAGACGACAAGTAGGTCATTTCACTTGCAACAATACTACTTGTGGGGAAACTAAGTTTTACTGGCAAAATTCTCCACCCAGCATGAACTTAAGAAATAAGACTATGACAACTGTAGAACATGTGACCAGAGTTATACCAGATTGATGATTTCAATGCTTTTGGCAACAAATGTGGTGAAAAATAATCTTCTAGATGGGTTCGGTGTAGAAATTTCCATCACGATATGTAAAGGAATCCTTAGGAATCCAGGTCAGTTCAATTCAGAGGAGTATTCAATAAAGAGAGAGACAGAGAGAAATTACAGATTCTGCTTCAGCATTGACTGAGATATGAGTGAGAGACATTATTTGTCTGAGTTCCTGCTATTGGACTATTCTAGAGAACCATTTCTGAAATGTTGTACAGCTTGTTTATAACGAATGCGTTTTGCATTATTGCAAACAATCTGTTATAATATTTCTCAGTAGACACGTTACCGGCAAAGTATGAAATCTGGCATTCTATAGAAAGCCTAAAACTAGCCTGTAATGTATGAAATGATTCATATTTCACAAATTGCATAGGCATTCTATAGAATGCCTAATGAGAAATCGGTAAAGTATGAATTACATCTCCGATTCGTTTCGAATATTGCCTGGCAAGACACAGGACTTTTAACGCATGCCTCATGCTCAGAATTTGCTAGTTGCACATTGCGGTTTGTTCGGGAGTGTCAAAATACTCAATTTTATATTCAACACAAAATTGGCATTTTCCTGTGCTGCCTGATAGTGGCGGAGCAAGCTATAGCGTTGGAGAAGGGGTAATGATCTATAGAAGGGGTCGAACCCCATGGCCCACGGGCCACATGTAGCACGCGGTACAGTTCTCCATAGAACTTTGCATTACTCAACAAATTTGTCAATTTTTGAAATGTTTCAAAAATGCCCTATTGTGTGGTAAGCTGAATCCTATTGGTAGATTGGTTTGACGCGCCACAGCTAAGAGGTTGCTGACCCCTGGTCTATTGATATGAAACAACAGTTCAACGACGCGCTGCCCAAAATTCGGGCTAATACTGCAAAATAAAAGTTGTTTTTAACTGAAACTACTTACTAGAAGTTAATAATTGATGTACAAAATGCAAAAATGACTATTAAGAAGGAACACGGGGACTATTGGTTACTGAATAGCTATGATGTTATTTTTGTGGAAAATAAAAGTAAATTCAGTTAAAGAAAGTGTCAGTACCATCAGCAGTGGTCCCCAACTCCCAGTCCATGGATCAAGTGGTATAGGGCCACTCAAGAAGCATTAAATCATTTCCATTTTATTTATTGGATGTATTTCCCTCTTGTTTGTGTGACTTTCCATGTGAATCCTTTTTTTACATCTAAATTTTATATTAAATATAATATAGATCTTGGATAGTAGAACATCCATTCCTAATGAAATTTAATGCTACAGTGAATATATAATTTAATACTTTTTTACAATAAAGGCCTATTTTACATATTTTTCACAGGTTTTAGTTTGTACTAATTTAATTTTTTTCCATTTGAAGGCTTGCTAATATATTATTTATGATAGTATTTTAGTGAAAAAATCATAATTAATTTTTTCATCTGGTTCATATATTTCATGTTATTTTACTCATAGTTCCCATAGCAGAAATATGCTACTATTATTGCTTTTCTTTTATAATTTTTTATTTACATTTTCATTCTTTCCTTCGTATTTACCTTTTTAGCATGTTAATTTTCATCTCTTACATTCAAATATATGTTTTTATGAAATCATTATTTACTATTAAGCAACATTTCAATGTGAACACTCATAAGAAAGAAATATTTGTAAATTTTGGATAACTGCGCTGCAATAGCTTAATCCTCTTTAAAATATATCATGTTTGCGGAAAAAGCTGAATTTTATTTTCTTAAAAAATTTAACCCGTACGAAGAACGGGTACTTCAACTAGTCATTAATCTAAAGCAAAATTATTGGCAACCTTCTCGCCAATTAACATAAAACATTTTTCGGATTTTGATTCTTTTGGCACATTTTTATGTTTAAATATGCTCTAACTACTGAATCAAAAAATAGATAACGTTTCGTTTCTGCTTATCTTCGATCTCTCACTTAAGGTATCCGATTACCCTAAATTTGTGAATTTTGCCAAAAATTGACAATTTTTTTTATGATTTTATTTTATGGGCCATCTTATTAGCTTTAAACAATACCAAGTTTATCATTTTCCGTTTACTAGATCAAAAACTGCAAGTGTTTTAGTAAAAGCAGATGCCATCACTTTAAGCAAGATGTCATACTTTAAAACGCGTTTTACTCGAAATGTGATTTTTTGAAAATAATCAAACGGGGTCAGCGATTGCTAAAAAAGTTTTGAAAATAATTTAACTGTGCAAAAGTTTTTCTGTAGCTTCTGTTTAATAGTAGAATTGTTTTAACATTCAGATTTATCAATCACCGTTTTATTAAAAAATTTACAGTCCCTTATGTGAATATAATCACTGTCTTTTTAAGTATTTTCATATAGTAACCGAGATAACGTGCTCTAGTTTTTGTAAAAAGGAAAATATCCCTTATCCTGAAGTTTATTTCAAAATTGAATAATATAGCAACACATTTGATTGAAAAAATTGAAAATTTGTTTATAAACCTTTGTTGCAGAATGGGCCGCCGTTTATGCTATTTTTTTGTCAATTTTTACCTATTTTTTCCCATTTTAGTAATAATAGTTTCTTTTTCTCTCCTTAATTTTAGCACATTTTTCTTAAAATGCACTAAACAAATCTAAAAATAAAAAAAAATTCCCCATATCTCCTTTTAAAAAAAAAAAAGTTGTCGCAACCAGTCGATACCTTAAGATTAAAATATATTTTTTTCAATTCTTTTCGCTTTCTCACCTCTTCTCTTGTTTACTCGCTTGGGTTGAATGGAAGTGAGCTCAATGACAGTAATATTTAAATAAAGAATGTTAAACTTTAGGGAAAGAAGTGTGCATGAAATTTTTACTTAAAAAAATACGTGCCAAGAAAGTTTTCAATTCAAAAGTAAGCGAGCATCACGAGTATGATTGCCGAGTAAAACCCATTAGTGTTATGCGATTGAACCTTACGCTTAATTCAGATTAACTCTTCGGCAAAACACGCCCAAAGAAGCTATCCATTCAAAAACATTTTAGGAATTATTTATTAAATTTATATTTGGGGAAATATTATCGTGTTCCCCTTTGAATTTTGCCGACAAATTTGAGTAAAACTAGGGTAGATTTGTTAAGAGCTTGGCTGCGTTTTTTTATCCATACCATTTAAATGAGATTTTTTCGACTCAATTTAAATGACTCCAATTCACAAAACTGAGTAGTAAACAGTTTGAAAAGGGTTTTGTCCTCTCTTCATAAACCAATTAGGGGGGCTTAGGGGAGCGAGTCATTTTAGCTAATTATAGACTGTATCATATTAATGCTATTAAAACGCAATTAAATACATTTATTAGGATAATTAAAGCCACATTTTTTTCAAAACATTGAAATTACGAAGATAATTAAAAGTTTTCATTCAAGATAATTAGAGTAATTAAGTATTTTATAACCAAAATCACCTTAATTGAGAAAAATATAAGAGGGATGCGTATATTTTTTATGTGAATTCATTGATCTATCAGCAATGAAATAATTTAAAAAATCTAATAATCATGGGATCTTAAAAACTCGTTTTGCTGCTGATTACAGGATACTTCTTCATGTGTAATTTTATATTCCATCATAAAAAAGTGTGACATATTATTTTGTTTTCATGAATCATTTTTTAATATTGTTTTCCAAACTGTCAGACGTTTTTAGAGCTAAATCATCAGTTTGAGGAATCTTTTACTTCCAACATAATTATCTCATATAATATCTCTACTTAATAAATAAGTTTTAATGAACCACGGTTAACATAATGAAGATATTTTTTGTATGTAATTACAATGAAAATCATTTAAATCGAAATTGAAGGGACCGAAATATTTTTTCGTGTAAAAGGATATCGCAAACAAATATACAAATTCAACAAAATTATGTTTACTAGAGTACCATTTATTTACATAGATATATATATATATGCATGTATTTATTAAAAATCAATGGAAAGAAAATTGAAGAGAAAGTTTAATACAAAATTTTTTAGTCATTTAATGAGTTTTGAGAAAACAATCTAAGATTTTTCTTTGTGTATTGTCTTTTGTAGTATGAAAAAGTCAACAAATTGTTCGATGTCATGTGCATTTTGTTATTCATTTCACAATTGAATTGTGCGTCTAAATAATTGTGAATATTTTTCATGATGCTCCTAATTTCGTATGACATGGGAACAGGAGCTGCATTATTCATGTCATTTTTGTCGTCGGTCTCTGCAACAATATTTTTTGATCATGAATAAACTCCAAAAAATTTATTTATCTACCATAAAACTGGGGCTGTACACACATTATCATGATGAACTGCAACGAATTTTTCCTCTGATAGAGTAGGACAGTCGAATAACTCAGGAACTTTATCAAATATTACATTAAATGTCGGCTAAATATCCTCTTTCTCCCAAAAAAAATGTATTTTCGTGTTAAGCGATCTTCATTTCGTTGTTACGTCAAAAAATTCTTGGAAACACAAAGTAATTTGTTCCGACCTTCATATTATTTCGTGTTAACCGATATTTCCCCTTAAGCGTATTTTACTGTAATTCCAACAATGAAATAACTGAAGCGTAGCCTTTTACGCTATCGAAAAGATCAAAAATATATTTTATTAAAGAACATATTTTTTTATTTAATATATTACATCATTGTAAAAAACAAAGTTTTTCTATTTTTCGCTCCAAATTGTTTTTCAAATACGATAACTAATTCCAATTTTCTTAAAAAAATATAGCTTGTTAGTAAACCATATTCTATTATAGTGCATTACTTTGCACAAATGATTCATAACATTTTCCCCCGCTTTCAAACTTTCGCATGATAAATACATCGACAACTAAACATTATAAACAAGTATAAAAACCTCTCAAAGCTCCCCAATTTCGTATTGCAAATTTAAATATTTCTGAAACAATTGCAAGATATTGCTTAATATTTTGAATTTAAATGTTTTATAACATAATAAAAGATTGTAATGGCGCAAGGACTCGGAACGAGAATCTCCGAAACACCACGATTGGTAGGCTGTTCGCTATCTGCCGTTTTTATTATTTAAACAAATTAGATAGAAGATGATGCAGACGATGCCAAGCTGTTAGACGTCCACGAATCATCAAAGAAAAAGGACGTTGAAGACTGAAAAAAAAGCTCGATAATGCAAAATCGCTGCCAGACAATGTTTCAGCTGACAACCCGATACAATGCAGGTCTAAATGCAAGTGTTTCGGTAACACAGTTCAGTGGTCACTGGTGGAAATAAGACTGCTCATCGTGCATTTCTCTAACGTGCCTCTGTTGACCAAGCGTCATTGTCAACTGCATTTACAGTGGGTCCACGAACATCGAGATTGGACCATGAATAGTGGAAGAGATTTGCCTCGTGGAAAAATCACAATTTCTCATTCATTATGTCAATGGTAGTATCAGCAGTGGTGTACACAAAGCGGTGGGATCCCCGGTGTCCAGACACCCCCTTTGGCCTTTTTTTTTTCAATTCCTATTTTTTTTATTAGCTCACTCTCTCTCTATATTTATCTTGTGTGTGTGTGTGTGTGTGTTCACATTTTCAATTCTTAATAAAATGCATTTTAAAGCACTCAATGGAGCTGGAATTTTATATACACACTAAGTTTTGGATGACAATACAGTAATTTAATTACAATTAAAAAATTAATTGATTAAAACTAATTATTCAAAGAATTACAAATACATCCACGTTGGTGTCATTTTTGCCGACTTAGCGACCATTTTGGCATGTCAAAACTTGAAAAGGGTTTTTTCCTCACATTTTAAAGCTCCCATTTGACCTGAAATTTTCTATACACTATTGTTTTGGTTAGCAATAGGATAAAATTTAACTATAATTATTTAAAATAATTGACTGAAATTAGTTATTTAAAGAATTACAGATACAGCCATGTTGGCTTCATTTTTAGAGACTTGGGTCAAAACTTTAAAAGATATTTTTTTTCTCACGTTTCAAAGCTGAACAGTTGATCTGAAATTTTATACACACGATTGTTTTGGATGACAATACAATGCTTTGATGATAATTAATACAAATTAATTGCCACTTAATGTTGTGATTCTGTCATATGTATATGTATATATTTATATGAATTGTAACTATTTAATAAAAAGTAACTAAAATAATTTTTTTTGTTGATCTAATTAGGAATTGACTTAAAATATTTTTTTGATATTACTTGTTTTCATTTTATTATAATCTTATGTATTTAATACGTAATTAAGTATTCCTGGTGATTTAATTGTTTGCTATTAACTATTTAATTTTATGAATTAATGCTAATTGTTTATTCAATAATTTATTTTGTACTGTTTTTTGATCCTGATAATAGATAAAATAAAAAGAATATATGTTTGGCGGCATATTGGGGTATGATACCAGATTGGTGCACATTTGACACTCGTCCTCACAGAGTGTTCAGGTGCGTCGTGTTCCAGGTGAACAAATGCTCTTCCCACGTACAGAAGTCCACACACATGCTGGTGGTCGCGGTATTATGCTTTGAACAGTAGCGTAATGGAGAATGTCCCCCCCCCTTCCCGTCGCAAAGTCAGGTTTTGGGCCCCAAGCCGGATCTTGCAAAGGATTGCAAAACCATAACATCAGGCTTTGGACCCCCTAGAATTCTGAGCCCCTAACGATGTGGGGGCCGTGGAAGTGTTCGTTATACCACTGGCTTTAAAGGATGTTCTCATGGGTGGCTCTGGAACCTTTAGTTATAGTATAACTGACCATGAAAGCTATGAACTATCTGATAATAATTGTGGATAAGTTGCAGTCTTACACGACGTCTGTTTCCTCAACTGTAAATGGAATCTTCCAACACGACAATGCCCCATGTCATAAAGCTTGGAGTGATAGAGTGATTCGAGAGAGGTAAGGATAAATTCTAATTAATGTCCTTGCCACCTACTTCGACGGATCTTAATCTGATAGAGCACATTTAAGAAGGCAGTTTGGAGATCAAAGTCCTTCCTTTCGGAATTTCTCAATTTTGCGTGACTGTGGCTTAGATATTTGGTATAACCTGTCTCCTGTCATCTACCACGGATTAGTAGCATCCATGCCAAGGGGAGAATTGCGATTATTTTGCTGGACTTCGTAATTTTGAACTACTGTCAAGTTACGAAGACGATAAATGTGCTTACATACCATTTTCCACACTCTACATCACGCCAACGTGATTTGGATTTGGTTTTCACTAGATATAAAGTAACATTTCTTCTGTTCACATTGGTTGTATTCTGGCGCAAAATTTCGAACCTATGACACAAAAAGAGCACCAAGCATGAGTTAACGACCGTTACCATCACTTAAATGAAACAAATAAAAAATACTCATTCAATACTCCGTTAAGAAGTGTTTTTAGAAGTTACTTTTTAAACTTTAAATAAGGTTTTAAATGAAAAAAAAAAACATAATTATAAATTTAAATGCTCTAAAAACATTTCTAAACTTTTTTCTGTAAATGATGGTAATAGCAATAAATAAATAAATACGCTTAGAAAACTCTGACCTCTATGCATAACTTTAAGTACATTACATTTTATATGATATTAAAAATTTGTTTTAACTTCTGGTTCTATGCGAACACGATTAATTAAAGCTTTTTAGAATTTACATCATCGTTTCTCAAACTGTGGGGCGTGCCCCCATAAGGGGCGTGATAAAACTACATGAGGGGGGCGAGTATATCAAAAAGTCAAAAACTACAGATCATTTTTAATTTTTTTTAAATTTATTGAAAGGAAAAAAAACAAAATTCATTCTGATATAATAAAAAATAAAATGCTCATTGACACTGATCTAATATATTTATAAATATATCAATACAGCACAATGCATTTTATAATTAATTTAACAATACTAAGTTAAGAACAAGTTTAAAAATTCGCAGTTACCCCATGGGCATGGTATAAAATTATACACAAAATTTAATATTTATTTTGATAATTTGTACTGTTCCTTATTTAAGTCGTATTGTTGCCTAGCATCAAAATACATTTTTATTGAATTCATTAAATTGATGATGTTTGGAGTGGAGGGGGGGGGTGTTCTAAAATTGAGTCGCAGATATTAATAGTTAAACAAGCACTGACTTACATTTTAATACTATGTTTCATGATAGAAAACCAATAACAAATTGCTAAAAGATTTCAAATGAAATACATTGTTATAAAAGTGTTCCACTGAATGAATTTAAATATATAAATATGAAAGAAAGTTAATTTCTGCTCAAGAAAGAAAATAATAAATTAATCCCTTACTAATTTAAATCACTTTTTTACGCAAAAAATTAATAGAGTTTTCTATCCATTATCTAGTTATTTTATTTCACTGTAAAAAATAGTATCGTATTTACTTTTCTCTTTATGACTTTTTTTACTTTTCTTGACTTTTCATTTATTTTGTAAGCATCTGGAACATTGTTAAACAAACTCACATTCCCTAAAATTCTAACCTCGAAGAAGTTTTCTTTTAACAAATGAATTCCTTTCATGGTATAAAGAACAAAAACTTTTTGTTTTAGAACAAGAAAGAAAACCGATTGGAACGTTGTCTTATAGAAAGAAATATGTGTTAGAAATTTAGTCTTAATTACATGGAGTTAATTGTTGGAACAATTCGGTAAGTATCTGCAAATAATTTATTTTAAATAGAAAAGAAAAAGGGGAGAAAATCACGAGAGAAAAAACTAGCTTTTAGAATTATATCGTAAGACTGAACAATAAATTTGTAATATTTTTATTTAAATTGAAACAAGAATCGCAGGAAAATTATCGATCTTGCGTGCTGTTAATTTGAAATTTAAACAAAAGTATGGTTTTATTATAAATTTCAAAACAATCTTGTAAGAAATGTAATGATTTTTTTACCTCTGAGAAGAAAAACTAATTTATATACTGATAGTAAATTGTACTGATAGTAAATAATTGAAGTAATTCCTCGAACTTGTATGCCATAGGTGGGACTGAGTGGTTACCGCGTAAGTTGAATTCACGTAAGTTGCGGTATGTTTCGCACATAAATACGTATAAATTATTTTTATTTGGAACCAAGGATGAAAGAAAAAATAATAATTTAAAAAAAATATTTCAATTAATCTTAGATACAGTAGAACGTCGTTTATCCGAATCAATTCGGACCGGACACCGTTCGGATACGCGATTGTTCAGATAACCGAAAACCGGGTGTGATCTATGCAGTAAAAGATACTAAACAGTATACAAATATTGAAACCATCACTTGCGGGAAACGTGCTTGAAGAAAAAACAAATAGGTGCAAACTGCCGCAATTTTACCTTGATCAGGGAAAATAATCACTTATTATTCGCTGTACCATTGCACATCTTCGTTTACTCAATGCAAGGTCTCTGATTCTCTTCAGCAGCAGTAGTTGAGTAGGACAGCACTCTGATTTTCGTTCGTACCACTCCATAACTATCTCTAACGCAGGAAACTGTCGGCATTTGATGGACCCTTGCTACTTTCATTGTTGTTGTCCTCGTCTTCTTCCGTTTCATCGTCGACAGGGTCGCCTTGTTCTTGCACGGAAGTCACAATCTCGTCTTTATTTAGCATTTGAAATCCACAGTCTTCTGTATCGCATACCATACAGGTTTCTACATCAACAAAACTCAACAAAAGAGCACGTATACACCCCTCACATGGAAACAAACTGACCTAATACTCCGCACAGATGTTTACTAATTCACACAACTAAAATTCCCCAAATATTCCTCACCTTGGGGTTTTCCGTCACTTTTGGCTTCACACGAAACAACTGTTGAGCACTGCACTGTTCGAAAACGTATTTGGACTTTGGTTCGGATATTTGACGCTCCGGATAATAACGTTTGGATAAATGACGTTATACTGTAATACAAACACCAAATTAAAAGCCAAACTCATTTGGATGTAGAAGGTTTCATAAAATCGAGCAAAGTAGTATGTCAGCTTTTTTATCCTCCCGCTAAACTTCCTCGGAGCATGCTAATAATAGTTTAATTCTTGTATTGTTGAAAAAACACGTTCATCATTAGAGTCTATACTTCTTAAAATGTGTGGCCCTTTTTCAATTAAACTGAAAAACAACTTCTGTCAAATTCCCAACCACCATTCGATCTTGTGACTGAACTGGGTCTAAGGACTCAATTTTTAGTGTTTGGTTTTCATGCATTTCCATGAGCTCATCAATTGTCAGCTCCTGATTGTGGGAATCCAGCAGTTCTTGAACGTCGTAAGTACCAACTTCTAAATTTATTTGCCTAACAAGATCGACATCCTTTTTAGTCCCATTATCAATTTAAAGGATTTTATGATTTTTTCCCTCTCAAACAAAAGTAGAACCGACGAGATTTGAAAACCGGGTAATTCGGGTTCGCGTAAGTCTGGGGAGATATAAGTCTCGTAAGTCGAGATATTACTGTACATTTTAGTGGGGGAGTTGTTAAGTTTTTTCTATGTACCGAAGCTTCGAGAAGGAAGAAGAATTCATTTGACGTCATAGTTATATGATAATAGCGTACACATACACACACAAAATGTTTCTAGCCAATGAGTTCATGCACTCCGCTGTTGCCAACTTTTGCGTTTTACAGAAATTTTCTTTTAAAAAGTACAGGTTGGTTAACAATAATAATGCAAGTAGGTCAACAAAGTGTACTTCAATTAAAATACATGTGAAATATAAGAATTTTCGTTTAATTTCGAAGAACTGTTTAAAAAATCTTATTTTAAATCTTATTACCTTTTTTATTATTTAAACCTGTTCACCCAGTTAATGCATTTGAAATTTTTCTGACTTTTTTAAAATTTGAACAAGTCTAATTTCTGTTTTGAATTCCATGGAGAACATGTGATTGCAGTTATTATGTGACCGCCATGAATTTAGCCAACTGGGGAGCATAGACCTAGGGTACTTTTTTCAAAGATCCGGCATATAACCTAGAAGGACCTGACTGCAATGACCATCGATAGGCAACTCACAGAGTGGAGCTAAGGTCAAGAAGTCCTTGCACTGAACTGCTTCTGACTGTTGCACGCCGCTAGGTGTGTTTACAATAGTTCAAGACGCATTGAATCAGGAAGCTTTTAGAATGAAGTAAAACAGCTGAATCTTACATCAAACTTCATAACATTATTCACAACTCATATTCAATCGATTAAGTCTAATAGATGCATCTAATTAATAACTACGTAGACAATTAACGAGGTAATCGAGGTATGAGAAAACTGTAATACTAAACACATCTACTCAAGGCGATAACTCTGACTTCTTAGCTGTTTAAACTGGATTCAATCTCTAGTGAACATTCGTCACCTTAAGTAGTTCAATTATCAAATATTAAATATCCGCGATTCACATTCAATTTTATTAATCTCTGCTCCGATAGCAGTCTATCCTGTATATCTCTCTCTCTAGCCTGAAAACCTAGACTATATATAGTAGTCTTAATTAACAAAATCGCTTCTTCTTCGAAGAGGAGTTTGATAATAAAATAATTTTTAAAGTGCAGAAATTATCCAAAAGGACTATTAGAAGAAGGAGCATGGATAGAACCGTCACAACTCATGTTTGGTTTATTTTCTGAGTTATCAATAAAAATTAATTGCATTTCTCATGATTGTTTGTCTGATAGTGGAAATTTTACTCGCACCTCTGAGGTCTACATTCCTCATGAACCAGCAAGCATTTGAATTTTCTAGTAATTAAATTTTGAGCATTTTCTAAAAAGTTATTGTGAGTCTTTGCTGCATGTCCACATCAACAATAGTGTAGGTCAGGATAAGCTTTAGGATCAGTTAGAAGATAAGCATTTTGTTTCTAGGCA
>BMAO01004347.1:0-51690 GCA_019973975.1 Trichonephila clavata | reverse complement strand
ATAATTATTAATTATTTATCTCTCTATAATAGAGAATTTTGACTATATATCTATATATACCTACGAAGTTAATTTCAATGACGTTTGTTCACTTAAGAAATAATTTGAAATGAATAAATTTGGAAACATACAAAAATAAAGTACAAAAAAAATATTTTTATTTAATAGGATAGGTTTGCTACTGAGATAGAATTGTTAAGATAAAAGATATGCAAGTGTACTTTTTCGCACAACTAGTCGGAAATGTTCGTTCGGTTTGATTGCGAAACCAGTTTCGTACCAGGGAGTCCCGAGCGATACTTCTGCTTAACATTGATAACGGTCTCTAATGGGTTCTTCTTGCATGCAGCTTGCTACCTCTAATATGAATGACTCAGAATTCTGAACAAAACGGTTGGAATATTCCCGTTCTTTCCACTAACCGAATTTCAAAGCAACACTTTAGAATTTCCAGTGTTTATCTAACTTTATTCTTCAAGTTTAGTGAATGAACTTCAAATTTTCAATGAAGTCGTCACACACACAGTGTTTGGCATACAGTAGAACGTCGTTTATCCGAATCAATTGGGACCGGACACCGTTCGGATAGCCGAAAACCGAATGCGATCCATGAAGTATATGATACTATACACTATATAAATATTGAAAATGATCACATGCGAGAAACGTACTTGAAGAGGAAGCAAAATAGGTGCAAAATGTCGCAATTTTACCTTGATTGTGGAAAATAATCACTTATTTTTCGTTGTACTATTGTACACCTTCGTTTTTTCGCTGCATGGTCTCTGACTCTTGAGCATCAGTAGTTAAGTAGGACAGCACTCTGATTGTTGTTCGTACCACTCCATGGCTCTCTCTGACGCAGAAACACGTCAGCATTTGATGGACCCTTGCTACTTTCGTTATTGTTGTTGTTGTCCTCGTCTTCATCTGTTTCATCGTCGACAGGGTCGGATTCTTCTTGCACGGAAGTCACAATCTCGCCATCATTTAGCATTTGAAATCCACAGTCTTCTGCATCGCATACCATCCAGGTTTCTACATCAGCAAAGCTCAACAAAAGAGCCTGTATACACCCCCTCACTTGGAAACAAACTGACCTAATATTTCGTGCAGATGTTTACCAAATCACACAACTGAAATTCCCCAAATATCCCTCACCTTGGATTTTCCCGTCACTTTTGGCCTCACGGAAAACAACTGTTAAGCATTGTACTGTTCGGAAACCTATCCGAACTTTGGTCCGGATATTTGACGTTCCGGATAATAAACGTTCGGATAAACGACGTTCTACTGTATATATATAAATGAAAGGTCGTGGTAATTGTTAAGGATTTCTGTAACGATCATATTTTAAATTGTTGATGGCGCATTTAGATGATATTGACGAGGCAGTCTAATGGTTAGGTAATCTGGTTTATTCTACATTAAACAGATAGAAACATAGAAATGGAAGACACAAAGCACAAATAGGACACACGCGCGTTACATGGTGACGAAGACAAAAGAGAAGAAGATTTTCCAGAGAGTTACGATTATTCCGTTGTACGGGGTAAGCTAATTATTTACGGTCATGTGTGTGAATAGGCAAGTATGTATATATATATATATATATAAACTCATACTCACGTCCAAATTTATTTTTCTACACTTAAAATATTTTAATTACAATTTTAGGAATTTGAATGGAATAATGATTAATATCATAACGTAATAAGGGGAAATAATACTGCTTATGATATTAAACTGTAGCATTAAACAATAAAAATGGTAATAATATATAATAAGGAGAGTTTTTAGACAAAATGAATGACTCAGGAAAAATTAAGGCTTATGAATTTAATATGAAATGGGATAGACACTGTACTGTACACAGGTATCACAATGTAATTTAAAGTTGGTAATAATGTTATTAATCACAATTGGGAGAATTGAATAATTCGACCTTCTGGGTATTTATTTCTCAGGTTGTAGAAGGTGTTGTGTTGCTGCTATTACTATAATGCCATCTGTCTGACGATGTCAGATCGAGACCCATGAGATTCATCGCGATAAGGGGGCAAAGGGCTAGATGTACGCCTGTCGTTAACCGTAGCTTTAAGCACCATGCAGGAGACAGTACGTTTTTTGGCTCGATTTCATCCCAATTTTGAGGGAGAGCACCCTTGGAGGGGGTCAGGGGCCTCCCACCTCTCTTCCCCTTCCACCAACTTCACGAGAGGACTTGCGGCTCGACGGCTATTTAGAGTACCTCCATGCCGCGAAGGCCCTATACGTTTACAAACATCCATGCCTTCTCCGGGATTCGAACTCATGCCCAACGGCAATATTTCTCTAAACACTATTCAGCACTTGTATGAATCAATTTATAAGCGAATCATATCACTATTACATGCCAAAGACGGTCCAAATAACAGATTCCTTATAAATCTAAAGTGTTTCCATTATTTTTAAAACCACCTGTGTATTATGTTGGTTCTACTTTTGCAATTAATTCTGTGATTACAAACAAATTTTTTTTTCTGCATTTAAACTAGAAAAAGTATCACATTTTTTAACCATATCTTTCCAAGCAAATGTAAAAAATCAAAGTTCTTTGAAACTAGTTATCTTTTAGCTTCAATATTTCTCTAAAATCAAACTAAAACAGTTTGAAAAACATTGAGAGCCTTGACGGGGTGCCAGAAAAATTATTCATAAAATATTTTAAGAATTTTTTTTTATGCAGCAGATTTATTTGCGGATTTTTTTTAAAAAAATAGAAGAAGTCAAGTCTGAAGAACCTCCACCTCCCCCCTTGTATGCGTCTTTGGTATCCGCATCATGAACAGAAGAAAAAAATTGTAATACTCATTTATATATAAAATGAGTCATAATATACACATCATTTAAATACAGCGAAGGCTCAATCGTTAAAACACCTCTATTATACAATATGTGTGACCCCAAGAAATGCCATCTAAATTTTGGATTAGTTCACCCTATATAATAACTAGGGACAACTTCTCACACACACACACACAATTGTTGGACAATAAGTCTCTAAAACCCACCTTTTGTAATCGATCTTGAATTTTAAGAATGAATCATTTATATACGGGGCAACTTCCCGTCATTCGATATTTTTATTAAAAAAAAAAGATGCATAAAAAAATCTACCATTATAATTTAAAATCCTGCACGTGCACATATATATACAGCATAAACATACACACTTCAAATGATAAAAATGATCTCATTTTCGTAAATACTAAAAGAAATCAGAACCAACTGAAGCGTAGTCTGTCGGCGTCTCGTTATTCCTACATACCTCCGACTTTCTGGCTTTTAGTAATTCTTACGATTTCATTTCATTTCCACCAAAAGTAAAACAAAAGATTGACTCTGTGATGGGATGTAGACGATACAGCATTAGACCAGGAATCATTCAGTCCACGCGTCTTTGAAGGCTCATTTAGGCTATAACACAAAGGATCCATTGCAATTTCGCTTTAAATAAGGTGCAGTTAGTTGGAAACGAATTTTATGATTAATACAAAGAAATGATAGAGAGAAGAAAAATGGAGTATTATTTTAATCATTTGTTTCGACTACGGGAATTCATTCGCAGGGCTAAGTATTTGACCTTCATTGTCAGTAGTTGAAGCAGGTAGAAAGGCTATTTTTATGGGACTACACCTCTTTAACCTGTTTTTACAAACTTTCATCAAAGATATGTCAAGTAAAATGACTTACGAAACAATAACTAATGATTTTTTTTTCAAATACTTGTGCAATGTGTATCTAAATAGGGTCTCCTTGAGTGTTAAGGGAAAAAAAATGGCTGTCATTACTGTTTTTTTGACTCCCCCCCCCCCCTATAGTTCAGTTTGCAGGTACCAATCGAATTTCTAAAAGCCATTTAAACATTAATTAATGGTTATTATTCTTGATATTTACGATAAACCTTAGGATTTTTTAATACAAATATTATACAACAGAGAATTTTTTGAGAAATAAAATTCTTTATTTTAGTATTTTTTTAAGAAATGTCTTGCATATTTTGTTAACTAAAAAAAGCTTAAAATTTTTTTTTGAAATTATTATTTATATACTATAAATAAGTATCTATATTCTAACTTTCCCCTGAAGCTAAAAAAAATAAGCAATTATGTGTTTGTTTCTGAACTCTATAACAATGCCAAGTATTTGACTGATCATAATATTCATTTGAAAGATATAAATATACGAGCATTTCTTATGCATTATTTTTAAGCTAATATTTTTATATCGTACTTATAAAAACATTTTTTAAGCAAGATTTTATTATGTTACAAAAGTTTCCTGGATTTTCTCGAGTAACAAAAATATATGAGTCACTAATAGGTGACAATAATTAAACTTGAATGCTACGTATTTCTTATTCAGAGCTTTAAATATGTAATATTGGCTGAATGCCTATCGTTTTTTACGAAAGCAAAAGTCCAAAATGGGCGATATTGATCAAAATGTTCATTTTTTGTTTATGTATATAAGTTTAAGCAAAATCTAAGATTTCAAATGTATGTTATATTCTCTTCTATCTCTACAACAAAACTCGATACATAACGAATTGCCAATAATCCCACGAAATTAAACCGAAAGTTAGGATTTTTTCAATTCCTACTTTTAGTTCACACACTCTCGATATATATATCTTGTTCATATTTTCAATCGTTAATAAAATACTTTTTATTCATCCATTCTAGTTCAAATACATTGTTTTAAACTTGTAGTGGATGGCACTTGATGTTAATACAGTTTTTATTTCAAATATTAATTCATTCATTAAATAAAAAAAGGAATAAATCGTAACAAAAATAATAGTCCAACAGTATATATAGAAAGAAAAAGCATTCGCTGTGTCCCTTTAGCGCAATGGGTAGCGCGTTAGACTTCTAATTCAAAAGGCGTGGGTTCGCGAATCCCACCTGGGATGGCCTAATTTCTGAGAATATGATTTATTTTTTCTTTCCTGTTATTGGAATAATTAAATTTAATTAATGAATAAATATCAACAAACAAATATATATATATATATAATAGTCCCAACACCATATATAGAAAGAAAAATGGAAAATTGCAAGGAAAATCGCTTTATATTTTGCCACTTAGTATTGTGATTCTGTCCAATTTGTGTGTGTGTGTGTACATAATTTATATTAATTGTAATTATTTAATAAAAAGTAACAAAAATAAAATTTTTCTTTGTTGACCTAAGTAAGAATTGGCTTTAATTTTTTTTTTTTATATTACTTGTTTCTTGGTATTTTTCCCCAACGCCTTCTAAAATTTAGAGTTTACGTTTATCTTACTTTACAAGAAAATTTTCACTATTTTTTTTAAAAAAATAGATTAATTAAGAATTGAAATTGTGCAACATATGATTCTCTATATTTACTTATTTTAAAACTTAAAGCATAAATTCCGAAGCAATTTTTGCTATTAATTTGTGTTTTTTTTAAATATTTTATTAGTCTTATAGTGTAATTTAAAAAGCGAATAGTCGCAAGAACATTACTACGTCTAAAAAATGAAAATTTATTTATGGTGGGTGTGATTTGTTTGATATCTGTTCTTTTTAAAGGTTTGGGGGAAGTGGAGAAAAAAAACTGAATAGAACCCTCCAAACTATTTTAGCTGAGTGTTTTGTGCGTAATACTATGAAAATTTTTAATTCAATTATTATTTTACTTTTGAAAATGTGAACTCAATGTCATTATGAGGCTCATATTGTGGTCAATCATCAGTGTTTAACCAAAACTTTTGCAACTAAAAATAACTTTTAAACAATTTTACACTTTTAAAATTTCATTTCGAATGTATTTGTTAAAGTTGAATTTCTACAGAGTAATATTTGGGCAATCCAATGAAAATGAACTTTGAAAAATTGATTTAAATTAGCAAAAATAAAATTACACAATATTATTTTTCTTCGAAAAAAAGCAAGAAAACTAAACTAAGATATGATAGAAAAAGAGTGTTGCACATAGATCGTATAAACAAATAAATAATAGACTAAATAACCAATAAAAGTTTTATTTATTATTCACAAAAAAATAGTCGCTACTTAAGGTATCCGACTACCCTAAAACTGTGAATTTTGCCAAAAATTGACAATTTTTTTTGTTTTTGTTTTTTTTGTGATTTTCTTTTGGGGGGCATCTTATTTTAGCTTTATAAAAATACCAAGTTTATCATTTTCCGTTTACTAGAACAAAAACTACAAGTGTTTTAGTAAAAGCAGATGCCATTACTTTAAGCAAGACGTCATACTTTAAAACGCGTTTTTCTCGAAATGCGATTTTTTGAAAATAATTAAACGGGGTCAGCGATTGCTCAAAAAGTTTTGATCATAATTCACTGAAATTTTTTCTGTAAGTTCTGTATAATAGTAGAATTGTTTTAACCTTCAGATTTATCAATCACTGTTTTATTACAAAATTTACGGTCCCTTATGTGAATATAATTCACTGTCTTTTTAAGAATTTTCATATAGTAACCGAGATAAAGTGCTCTGTTTTTTGTAAAAAAGAAATATGCATCCTGAAGGTCATTTCAAAATTGAATAATATAGCAACACATTAGATTGAAAAAATTTAAAATTTGTTTATAAACCTTTGGTGCAGAATGGGCCGCGTTTACGCTATTTTTTGTTAATTTTTAACTATTTTTCCCATTTTAGTAATAATAATTTATTTTTCTCAATTTTAGCACATTTTTATTAAAATGCACTAAAAAAATCTAAAAAATAATAAAAAAATCCCCATATCTCCTTTTTTTTATAAAAAAAAAAAAGTTGTACAACCGGATACCTTAACAAAAATACAAACTATAAGAGGTGTTCAAATGAAAATGATTCTAGGCTTCTATCAATGAGATGCGTAGGGACAGAAATTAGGCAGATACATAGATAGAAACAGCAATATTTAATGAGTAAAATGCGAACTAAGTTTGTTAATAGAAATAACCCATGGCATTTAGGAAGGCGTCCCATTGCTTAGGAAGGTTACGAATTCTGTCCGCAAAGAACGATCTTGGTTGATTAGGAAACCAGTTTAGAACTGTAACTTTTGCATCATCGTTGAAGTGAAATTGTTGCCCCATTAGTCTTTTCTTCAGATATCCAAAGATACGATGGTCGCAAGGCGACAGATCTGGACTATAAGCTGGGATGTTCCAAGACTTCCCCTTTTTCATGGGCTAGGGCTTCAACACACACCTTGCTGACATGCGGCCTTGTATTGTCTTGTAAAATAATGGCACCTGAAGACAGTATACCTGGAAGTTTGTTTTTTATATCCTTATGCAGCGTATCAAATTCTTGGGTGTACCGCTGAGCATTGACGGAGATGTCTGGCTCCAGTAATAAGGGTTCTGCATGTCGAAAATGCCGTCAAATGCCTTTCCAGCTGACTTCTGAGCTTTGCATTTTTTGGGCCTAGATGACTCAGAATGTTTCCATTGCATGCTGACGGACTTCCATTCCGGTTGGAAGCGGTGACACCCAGGGACGTCTTAAGACTTCGTGAGGCCCTGGGCCCAGTGGCGCACACAAGGGGGGAGTTCCAGGGGTCCGGACACCCCCCAAGCCCTTTATTTTTTTCGATTGATTATAATTCTATGTACATAGTACGTAAAAATTAATTAAGTATTTGTTTTTAATAATTACTTTTATTAATTAATACTAATTATTCATTTATTAATTAATTTTTTACTGTTTTTTGTTTCCGAAAATCGACAAAATTAAAAGAATATGTTGGGCTGCGTATTGAAGCACGGTACGAGAACAGTGGACTTTCAACCTTGGACCCCCCCCCACCTTGAAAAATTCCTGTGTGCGCTACTGTATGGGCCCCGTCCCAAATGTAGGCCCCACCTATGACTCTTAAAAGTAGATAGTACACAGCATATACGTTGTCAAAAATTCGTATAAACAATAACCCGAAACTAATAAATGTGTGTAACTTACATTCGCTCAGACCGGTTGGACCAACTGCCGCCTTTTGACTGAATTGTTAATGATGTTTTATAGTAATAGGCCTAGGCCTATACATAGATGAATGTCATCACATGTAGCCAGTTGACATATCGTCCGAAATTCCCGGTTTTTTGGAGAGTACAAGCGGAATTAACATTTGACCGTTGAAATCATTCGAATCATGGTCTTATTAAGGTTGAGTCGAGAACGAGACGAGGCCCCCCCCATTGTGGCTGAGGCCCAGGCCCCGTTCGCCCATGCCTTAAGACGTCCCTGGTGACACCAGGTTTCATCCTCTGCCACTATGTGCAGCAGAAAGTCGTCACCGTTATTCTTGTAGCGCAACAAATGCTATAAGCTCAGGCCCATTCCGGCTTGCTCCCTTCCAGTATTAAAAACTTTATTACACCTTGCTGATCTGTTTTCGACGCAGTTGCATCCACACCAGCCATTTTTAAATGAATACCACTTCCTTACGAATGCACTTATCCCGAATCTGTTTGTGCACGCTCATCCTTGGTACATATAACTTCACTATCGCGATTGTTTCACAAAAATACATTGAAAATTGTTCGCCTTCGACGCTTCGAATCACTTTTATTTGAGCACGCCTCATATAATTGTAATTTTTACAAAAATAAGTTTTTATTCAAAATACCGTATCAACAATAGGTATTCCATGGTATTATTTTCCGAACCATGACTATAGAATGAAACACACAAACTCTTTACTCTCAGTGTAAAACTAATACAAATACAGTGATTGTACTTCAAAATCACTAAGATTTTAATGAATTCTAAGTATTACTAAGCTTGAGTCTTTAATTTTACACAAATATAAATGCAGTTCAAGTTCTGATTCCTTTCATAGCCAAAGTTCCGATTTATATATTATATTATACTAAAAAATTATTTCAATATTTTCTCATTCAAAATATTTTAAGTCACGTTTTTCTGAAATTTATCATGAAAATCTTTATTTAAATAAATATTTACAAAGGTTTTTTTTTTTTAAAAAATAATCTTCTTTCAGAAGTAATTTACCGGAAAATATGGTTAAGTGAAAAAATGTTTCTTTAAGGAATTCCTCTAAAAATATTCGAATGTCTTATTAGAATTCTAACAAGTTATTTTTATGTGTTTACTTAACTTTCTAGCAGAGCCTTTTAAAAACATTTTGTATAAATTCTTGATTTAAATAAATTATAGTTTAAAAAACTAAAAACACGCTTTTGTAGTGAATCGAGCTAAAAAGTAAAAAAGTAATTCTAAAAAAGAATAAAATGATTATCGAGAAAATTAATGTCATTGGGGTAAAAGCGTGGGGATGCTCTATATTAATTGTTATAATTTCCAAGTAGTTTCTATTCCATTTCTATTCCAAAATGCTGAGTTAGTGTAAAAATGTAGTTCAAAGCACCCCTCGCTTTTACCCCAATGACATTAATTTTCTCGTTAATCATTTTATTCTTATATTAAAAATTATTTTTTTACTTTTTAGTTCGATTCACTATTAAAAGCGTGTTTCTTAGTTTTCTTAAACTATAATTTATTTTCTTGTTCGATCTACATTAAAAGCGTGTTTTGTTAGTTTTTCACACTATCATTTACTCATTGTTGAATTTATTCTTGAATTTGGTATTTGGAGCCGGGGAAGGAGAATTAAGTAGCTACTGGAATTAGTCTTGCACTTCAATGGATATTAATTAATGGGTCTGAAGGGTATCTATTTTCCCCGTTTATGGGGCCTCGGATCAGTCCCGTATCATTATATTTCAAAAATTCCATCTCAGTAGATGCAGGTCAAATCGAAGTGTTTTAAGGAGAAATATTAAGTGTCAATCGTATTATCACCTTTTAAACGTATTGCTATAATATTAATTCGTATCATCACTTCTAAACGTATTGCTTTGTGAAAATAAAAAAAATATTTAACAGTTAGAACACAAATTATTTTTTCCCACATGCTGAGTCTTCCCCCCCCCCCCATTTTCAGGAAAACTGGACAATTGTTTATACTATGATAAGAAATAGCTGACGCACCCAACCTACACTTGCTCATATAAAGAACAATTCTTTGTTTTATTTCTAAACCATAAGTGTGTATTCGTATTAGGGGTTGGGCCTTTTAGTCACTAAATCTGGAATTAGTCACCAAATCTTGAAATGGTATATGCAATAAGTTGCGAAATCTGGAAGTGGTATATGAAATTAGTTGCCAAATCAGGATATCGTTATTCCAGATGTCCTGATCAGAGGAAAATGGAACAAAATTACGAAATTCTTGCATTGTCATCGGTCCTTGACAAGTGTTCAAAATTTCGAATTATTCTGACCTTTTAAAGTGGATAAAAATCGAGCTCAAAGATTCCGTTACATACAAGTGAAACTTATAAAAGTGTGTTAAAAAGGAGTAAATTTCCAAATCTACCATCTAAACCCATTAAAATTTTTCAAAAAATGTATTATTTTTAAAAAATTATTAGCAGTTATGGAGTAATATATCCTTAAAAATAACTTTTTGAAAAAGTATTGAAAGAAAGGAGATACTCTAAAAGTCACATTTATTTTGTGTGTAATATTAAAATACGTTTCATCAATATCTAAAAACCTACACCTTTCCATCCCCTTGCAATCACCATAAAGTTAGCTGTGAACTGCGAATGAAAATTGAATCTTAATCAGGAGATAGATCACACCTTAAGAAATCCTGAGTAAGAAATGTAAATAAATATCCAGGTAATGACCCTGTTGTCCATGTAATAAAAATAATGAAAGAAATGTCCCTCACACCTTGCGAAGGCTATAATTTCCACTGAATCGTAGCTCCACTTTTTCATCCCAGGCTAATCAATGCTTCTGTTTCTGCCCCTCCTTCACACATTCACTAGACAGTCGAAAAGGAATACAACCACAAAACGCAGTCATCGTTAATTTTCTATTGACGTTCAAATAAATCGATGCTTTCCAACTTCACAGGGAACGAGCATAAATTGAATTCAATTCTATTTAGGGTGAATAACGGATCTTAATCTACTTTTATAAGATCCAACTTTTTTAACACATCACATGTTTTGATATTTTCTCTCTATAGTTTTAAAAACTGATGTTAAAAAGGTTTTTTAAGAAAAGTAAAACTACATATTAGTAAGAAAATTAAATGGTTTTTGTTTTTCTGTATTTTTTGTGGGTTAAATATACATTTGCTCTAATGCCTATATCATATTGGATTTCAGACTCAGGAACAATCTTTCGATTTGAGCTATCTAAGGTACAGGATTAATAACTTGAACCTATAACACGTTTTGGAGTAGTAATTTTTTTCAATTGTATTATATTATAGGGATTGTATTATATTTTATAATTTGCCGTTAACTGTATTTCAATATATGTAGCCTCTTTGAAAATATTATTGAATCTATTGAAACTCCATTCAGGGTGAAATGTATTTCCTTACAGTCAGTCTATTAAATCCGGGATTTTTAAATATTTCTTAAATTTATGTGTTAAAAATTAAATGTGCTTGGAATTTTATTAATTTGCTGACTTACTCAATTATTTGAAATGTACTGTCTCCAAACTTGTATTTGAAAATCCTTTCGCAAGACCTATGTGAAGTTTTCTTTTAAAATTTCGTAGTACAGAGACTCATAAAGAAATTTGTCTGAGAATTCAATTGTTTATTTGATCGAAAATATTTACAGCTCTCAATTTGAGATTAATAATGTGTTGAGGTAGCTGATTAGCTATGGTCCTGAACTCGTGGTTGGTGTTGTTCCTGTGGAGTAGCGGATTCATGTCCTCGTGTCTCTCTCCACCGTGTTGAGGCTGATGCACTTTAAAACTGTCGAGGCTAAGAGCCCTCACTTTGACGTGATGTAGAGCAGTAGTATGTCAACTCAAGTGTCGACCTTGCCACTTGACCGATAGTTAAAAAATTACTAGGCCCTTCCCCAATAATTCTCGTGTTGCTTCAGATTGAGATTTTAATGAACAATCAATTGAAATGAATAACAAAGAAAGCTTCTATTGTAAGGAAACCAAAAAGAACCAGTTACGTATACAGGGTGTCCCAAAACGACCGCATAAACTCTGCACAGCTAGATTCCTCTTTGGGAGTACATAAAAACTGCCTAAAAAAGCATTCCTTTACGATCCATAGTTTACGAGAAAAATACGGGGGGGGGAAAGTATGACGTCACTTTGAGTGCAAGAAAAAACACTTTATTGGACATATTAACAACAGTATGTGCATATCTTTCCAGACGATAATGTTTAAAACGTTCGTCGCGCATGTCGCGTCATGCATGCGCGCGCCAGGGAATGATGCGAAGCCGCCGTTGAACTGATATTTTAAAGGCTGCATCTTGCAGATACCGGTAGTCTTCGTATGGTGGCCATGTATTCCGTTCGTGACTACTGCGACATGTACTTGCGACATGCCTTGTGACGACTGCGACATACCATTTCAAGGAACTAGTGTATCGAGACGTAGTGACAACACAAGTGGACATAGTTGCTCGATTGCATGCTGCTTGTACTTCGGTGGACCCCACGATGCTGCGACGTGTGATGACAGCCATTCCACACGGCGTGCTCAAGCATGCCTCGACATGCACGGTGGACATTTTGAACATCTGCCTTAAGTTGTGCATATACTGCTGTTGATATGTTCAATAAAGTGTTTTTTCTTGCACCGGAAGTGACGTCATACTTTGTTTTTCGTATTTTTCTCGTAAATTATGGACCATACAGGAATGCTTCTTTGGGCAGTTTTTATGTACTCCCAACGAGGAATCTAGCTGAGTAGAGTTTATGCAGTCGTTTTGGGACACTCTGTATAATACAGTAAAGAAAATAAGTCATCCAATTAACATTAAATATGCTAACCCCTTATGAAGATTCGGCAAACCATATTTCAACATAAGGAAATATGAAACTAAAATTATAATATCTCCTATGAGTGCCTCTTACTTAATCTTTTCTGTGATCACTCCCTTTGATTTAAATCCCTTTCTCTCCTCCCAAAAGCTTGGAAAAGAATCATATCAAAAAATATCAAAAACTGGAAAAGGGAGCTCATTTCAATTTTTTCGTGTTTACATAAGCTTTGGAAACTGGAAGAATCAGAAACAATGGAACAAAATCAAGTAATAAAAAATGGCGCAATAAAAAAGGCAAACTCACACTTAATCATTGTTAACTTTTTTGTATGATCCGCAAATGGTATGATACATCCCAGAAATGAATCGTGTATTATTATAAATGCTTACAATAGTTTATTAAAATATTTTAACTTAAAGAAGTGTTGGATTCCTTTTAATTTCATCTTAAACCACTTTAAATTTTTAATAGTCCTGGCCCTTCGGGACTCGTGCGTAAATAATTAACTGTCGTGTCCACCTGACGGTATTTAATTGTAACTATATTTTTTAAAAACTAAAACCTCAACTTATTTAAAGTAAACTTAGGTAAGACATTCTCGTACGATATCTTTCCACCAATCACTCA
Organism: Trichonephila clavata; assembly: GCA_019973975.1. Lineage (NCBI taxonomy): Eukaryota > Metazoa > Arthropoda > Arachnida > Araneae > Nephilidae > Trichonephila > Trichonephila clavata. The sequence continues at coordinate 38,180 of BMAO01004347.1, read as the reverse complement.
CTACATCGACGGAAGTCATATGAGTTTTAAACTTCCGGTTGCAGCTTCATATAAAATCCTGAGACTCTGAAAAATTGAGCCCGCTTCTTGTCTTCGTCATGTTGTAACGCGTGTATCATATTTGTATTACGTGTTCTATGTAGTGCTGTAAGTAAGAGTCTTCTAGATGTTTATTTGTGTTTGTATCTAAATGTGAAATAAAGTGGATCACCATTCAACAAGAGTGCTTCCAATACCATCCATATTACATCAACCATGTAAAATATGATCATTGGTAAAGAAAAAACATTACCAATCTTACCCGTGATCTTTGTGTGTGTGTGTGTGTGTGTGTGTGTGTATGTGTGTGTGTAAATTAAGTAAATGTGTTCCTAAGGAGACCCCTCATATTATTCCCTTAAATTTAATATGGGTCTTAGCATCTGCTTAGTTCGGACTGAACTGCCCTGATACCCAAGAATTTAAAATTACTTTTTTTATTGTAATTATTATTTTCTTTTATATATAATAATAGTATATTTTTACTTTTGATCTTTTTGTACCATAGTTTTCTTTTCATTTTACTCTCTCTCTTTCCTATTTATTAAACTGTAGATGTATAGCTTCAAGTAATTTAATCCTAGGGCAAACTAGATTCAAACCGGCTGAGCCAATGATGACGCCTTATTCCCACCTACACCTATCTCATGCGTATAATTTGTTTTGCCGTACATGCATCGTTGCATGAGTTATTTTTATGGTCACTCGTCAGATTGTAAAACTATTATTAAGTGTGCACAAATCATCATTTCAATATTTTTAATGCAATTATCATTGTTAAAGTCATATATCATTAGTGTGACATTACTAAATTTTCAGGAAAGTCATTTGTTGGTAATCTTTTATTTTCTCCCAGACGTCATTATATGTCAAGGGGTTAATCTATTGTTTAAATGGATAGAATGGCTAACGATGGCTCGACAAATAGTTGGCAGTCATTGAAAGGTCACTTGGAAAATGAAAATATGTTGAAGTGTCTGCCAGAGACAAAACAGTAAATACAAGCTAAAACAAATGTAGTTATTTCAGAAGTACACTGCTGGCCACCGTAAATGCAACACCAAGAAAGACAAGAGATAGCACAACAAAATTTATTTTCTACATAACATGTTGACCAAGTATCAAATGATTAAATTTATACACTTCTGTGAAGTGTGGTTTCTGCCAGAATCAGTAGCCAGAGTAGCCGCCATTGTTGGAGATCACCGCTGCCACACGCCTCGGCATTGATTCAAAGAGACTTTGGAAGTGTTCTTGGGGTACAGCAGACCAAGCAGCTTCCACACGTTGCCAAAGTTGATCTGGTGGGACAGCTGGGGGTGTAATCTGGGACAATTGTTGAGCAACCATGGACCACATGTTTTCTATCGGCGAAAGATCCGGAGAGCGAGCCGGCCAGGGAAGCAATTCAATCTGGTGATTGACGATAAACCTTTGGACAATGCGTGCCACGTGTGGTCGCGCATTATCCTGTTGAAATATGGCTGTGGCCAAGCCCTAAAGGTAAGGAAGGACAACTGGCTCCAACACCTCGGAGATGTAGCGCTGGCTGTTTAAAGTACCGGCAATGAGTACTTGAAGAGTGAGATAGTGATATCCAATACCACCCCATACCATAATACCCAGTGCAGGACCAGTGTGGAGGTGCGTAATGCAGCTGTTCAGCATCCTCTATCCACGGTGTCTCTAGACTCGAATCTGACCATCGTGGTGTTGCAGACAGATGCGTGACTCGTCAGTAAAGACAACTTCATTTCATTCTGCCGCTCACATCCTTCTTTCATCGCACCATTGGCGGCGGAAACGTCTGTGGTTCTGCGTCAAGGGTAGACCAAGCAATGGACGTTTTGAGGACAGACCACTATGCTGTAAGCGGCGTCGAATGGTACGCGCAGACACTGAATGATGTGTTACAGACTCAATGTGATGTGCTATAGTTCGTGATGTGTCTGAGCGATCCGTCACTGCCATGAGCACCATTTGAATGTCCTCACGTGAAGTGGTGCACTGAGGTGGATGCGATCGACCACGTCGGTCCGTCGTACCCTCCTGCATCCAACGGTCACATATCCGCATTACAGTTGTTTGGTTTCGTCCAATACGACTACCGATTTCCCTGAAAGATAATCCATAATCTCGGTAGGCCACTCTATCCTTCCTCTGTCGAACTTGTATACTTGATCAAAAGCTGATCGCTGTTTTCTACGAGACATAACTCACCGTTTTTTGAAAAAACCACAAGAAAAACACAATTGTCAAACTTTAAATCGTCCAAATCTCCAAGCCTTAAATAGCGTTTTGAGGGGGCGCCACAGGCGTGCGTGATGTGTGCGCTGAAATTCTAATCATTTGCATATCTCACCTCCGCTAATGCATGTTGTAAATTTCATGTTATTTGCATGCTTCCTTCAGGGTGTTGCATTTACGGTGGCCAGCAGTGTATTTAATGAAATTATAAATGCATTAGATATCATGTTTTTTGTTGTTGTTGTTGTCGTGTATGACAAAGTACAAAGGTGTATATAACAAAATAAAGATATAGAAATGAGTCAAATATTGGCAAAGGCGTGAATCACTGCCGTGGCAACGTTCATGGCACGATCCGAGTATAGGATGTCCATGCTGTAGTCATTGTTTATTTTAAAAAGGGCACCAACAATGGAAGGACAGTTAAAAAGATGTTTGGGATCCAGTTGCTTGCCTGGGCAGTGCCTGCATTCCACATATGATCTGGATCCATCAGGCAGAATCTCCATGCCCTTAAAATGTTTTGTCCTTAGTCTGGTTATTGTTGTTGTAATTTCTCGGCTATAATTTCATTCTGGCAGCGAGAAGATAGATATCATGTTTGTGAATGATAAACAAAAAAAGAGAAACCGGAACAGAAGCAAGTAGTTTGTGAAAAACTATTAAAATTAGAATTCATACTTATGTTAGTTATATTAGACGAAATTTAGAAAAATTTCTAAAGAATTAGTATGATTTAACAAAAAAAAATGTGATGCTAGAGAGACATAGGCAAATCTTTACAATTCATTACTAAATTTCAACAAAATAATTACTAGCAACTTCGAAAATTCAGAAGCCCAAGTAAAATAAAAACTACCAGATGCAGACAAATATGCTCAACCAGGGTCCAGTCCGGAAATAAGTTTCATTTCAAATGTAGTTTAGAGTAAATAATTTTCGTAGCGTTATTGATAAACTGAATGTAGAGAGGCAAAGATGGGGAAAAGTATTTTTAAAAAAATGGCCGGTAGATCTTCGTTCTTCTGACTAAAATATCCGCTGCCGATGAAATTATATGTCTCGATCAAAACTTTCAAAAAAGCAATGCTGCATGAAATTAGTTGATTCTTATCCACAACATTTCAGAACCATTTTAGAATCCGAAATACAACAGTTCCATTCATACGTGAGTCTTAATTTAAAATCCAGAGCCTTATTTCAAACAAAATCATCTTAATCTCATACACAGTTATACGAAGGAACACATGGTGAGAAAATGGTGAGTCAGCATTTTCAAATAAGGATAGCTCTGGTTATATTTCTGTACATCATGGTATCTATTTATACAACAGTGATCTTTTTTCAAATTTAAGATACTAAAAAAAAAATGAAAAAAACCTGCGATACAACAAGAGAGACCCGATGCTCTGTCAATAGAATCTCAGATCTGTTGCGAAAACTTAATTTTGACTCGATCACTCTTTAATTTGCTTTTCTGGACTGTCAGAAGTAGAATTTCATTCAAGTACAAATGATGCACATTGGTTTTTATTATATTCCCAATGCCTTTTTAACACCCTTTTATAAGCTTCACTTGTATGTAACGGAATGTTTGAACTCAATTTTTACAAACTTTAAAAGGCCACCGCGCATCTAGTAGATCCCATTTCCAGATTTGGCGACTAAAAGATTAAATTACAAATTAGTTCGATTAACTATAAGGGTGTTTTTTAGTTTTTTAAACTATAATTTATCTCTTACATTCCAAGTAAATACCTTCTTCGTAATAAATATGCGATGACAAAATTAAATATGACACAAACAAATACTGTTAGAATTTTTTTTACCAGGTTTGAGAGGTCACACGCTAGAAATGCTTAGCTCATTAAAAACTCTTAATTCAGCCCTAGTAAAACTGAATTAAACATTAATTCTATGGCTGCAAGGAGGATATTAGGGACAATTTTCATAAATGATAGGGATGTGACTTCATTTATTAAAATTTTAAATCATGCCTCGTGAGAATTTTGAGACCCAGCTGCGTTTAATATTCTTCAGTATTCCCGATCTTTGGTGAAATTAGGATTGGAATCCGAGATTCGACTCTAATATCGTCATCCATGAACATAAAGGGGGGGGGGGTGCCAGCTCAGGTGTCGTTCGCGTCACTTGACCATGGTTCAAAAATACACGGACCGTCCCCAAAAGCCCTCGTGTAGCTGAACCCAGTCGGACGTTAATATTCACTCACTCACTCATGAACATAAAGCCTGCCCGATCCTCACTTTTTACTAAAAAGCAATGCTTATTAGAATACATGTAAGAAACGAAACTGGACACCGTTCAAAATATGTTCGATTCTGTGTAATTAGCATTTGTATGCGTACGGGGGGGAGTAACTTATATCGAAAGCTTGTGTAGCGAAAGGCTCATTTAACGTTTGTTTTAAGAAATAAAAGGTTGAATGTGTCAATAGAGGTGATTAGAATCGTCATGTTGTCAAAGATTGAGGTTTGATTATTTTTGATGTGTAACATCTTTCCTCTCGGTTGCTGGATATTTGTGGTAGTGATTTCGTGAAAAGGGACGGAAATGCGTAACAAGAAACCGGGGAAGTGCGCGCTATTTGATTTGACCAATGAGAGCGCGCGGTGGTGTCGATCAACTTTGGCCTGTCCCCCTTTAGAGTTTTTTTACTAATGATGACCTGTTTTGGGCAGGGGAGGGCTAACACACTAAAATATCAATCCCTATGGTAGCCCTATGGCGCCATTTATTGGATGATATGAGGTTGACATTAGGGGGATAGATAATACTACCTGTTTGGTTGGGAAGTACAAGAACTCGACACCCCTAGGTGCCCCCCCCCGGATAGCATTTTACCAATAGCTCGACACCTGAACCTCTCAATCCACTCGGACCTAGCTCATTCAATCTCTTTGCCTCCATTGTATATTCTCATCGAATTCCTTGCTCATAGGGTTATTCCTTGTATTTTATTTCAACGTTTTAAACTTTGTAAAACTTATTAAACTTTTTTAAATCTGTAATATCTTGAGATTTATTTGAACCTCTGCTTTGAAATTTGAACCACGGGTTCCCCTAGGTGAGACCCATCCATTTATCCACTTAGCCCTCTTTTGGTAGGTCTAGGGGAGCTCCAACACTAAAAAATCCCATGTTATTTATATGGGGTTAGGTAAAAATTTTGCTCCCCCCCCCCTTTGGAATTGAGCGAGGGTCTTGACATTTGGAGGTTCGATAATATCACGTCATATCACGAGATATACGATACGAGGATGAGATACGATGTCACTACTATTTTATTTAACAATTTTAACTTGTTAAAAATCGCAATAAGTCTGAGGTTTTTTTGACGTCACACTTAGAATATTCACGGCTCATCCATGTGACCTATCTGACAAGGCTCTCAGCTAGCTACTACAAAATAGTTAACACAAGTCTCCGCTCTTCCCCAAATTGAACAAGAATAATTTTTTTAATAAAAAATTGTATTACTTCTTGTGTTAATTAAATAAAATTTGCATTAAAGATATAATTATTCGATAAGAAATTATTTCCAATCATAGCCGAATAATTTTTTTCAGGATTTAAGTTACTATTCGTATTTACCACGATAACATGTCAAATGTTACACATCATATGCGATACTGTAAGGCTCGATTCTTTCTTTTTGATGTGTAACATCTTTCCTCTCGATTGCTGGAGATTTGTGGGAGTGATTTCGTGAAAAGGGACGGAAAAGTGTAACAGGAAGTTGGGGAAGCGCGTGCTATTCAGTGAAGTTCTGTTTTTTCTCCTCCATTCGGGAGGGGCTCCGCCCCCACCCCCACCCCCTGTGGTTTAGGCCGTGGGAACTTTGTTTTTGTTTTCTCACTTTAGGATCAGAGAAGAAGCTAAGTCCTTTAGGCAGAGAGGTGGTTAGATAATGACGAACATGTTTCGATACCTGACTTCGATTGCTGCGTACAATTTAAACGACCGGGCCACAAAGCAGCTGGTGTTGCGATCTATCGTAAACAGAACAACTCACATGTTGTGGCTCGACATATGGATATTACTTATTGTCAAACAAGTGGACTGGGTATTGTTAGTCAAGATATTGGGGACATTTATGCGGCAAAATGCTTATTTGAAAATGGACAAACAGTGATTTCGGTGGTCGTATACATTTCTCCGAATCAAACGGTTCAAAAAATTAAAGATTTCCTGCATTTTTTACTTTTGCCATATACCGAAGGTGGTTCTGCTCTTTTTTTTTTTTTTTTTTTTTTTTTAAAAACTATCACTCGCTTCCCATGACTTTGAGTGGTGATTTTAAAGTTAACTTCAGTTTGCTAGAAGCCGAGCCACTCATAGCTTTTTTGAATGATGAACTCAAACTCGAAATGAACACAAATCGAAATGTTTCGACAACTAACAGTGGTACTGTTATTGAAGCTATTTTTCAACGGTTTTTAAATACTTTGAAAACACAAGTATATGTGTCACATTTTATTTATCATAAATTATCATTTCCGCTCTTCCCCAAATTGAACAAGAATATTTTTTTTTAATTAATGTTGATTAGAGCTCATTGTGAACAGTTAACAGCGGTCGTCTTCAGTTATTGTCAAGTGTAAAAATGGGCGCATGACTTTACTTTACTCTTCGAACTTCCCCCACTTCCTCACATGACTAGTATGAGGTCCATTTGAATTTAACCCCTTAATCCAGTTCCTTTTATCCATCGATCTTCACCTAAGACAAGCATAAGCACACTCTGGCAGTTTTTTTTTTTTTCTTCTTCTTCTTCCCTCTTAAAAAAACATTTAGTATAACAGATTTCTGATTCCCTCAACAAATAAGTGTTAGTGATTTTTTTTTACTATTGAATCATCAGAAGAAATGTTTTTTGAGATGCAGAACAATATAAACGACCCTGTGAAGTATTGTTTTGCTTAACATTTGCAATATTTAGCCCGTTTGGGACGAACATCGCACCCTTTCGCCGGCACGAAAAACCGCCAGGAGACGAGTGTCGCGTATCTGCGCCAGCGTATTTCTTCCTAACAGGCCTAGCGACTCATTGGTGCGCCAGGGATCTGGAACGTTTTTTAAGCTCCGTTTTTTGGCAATAGATGGCATTCTATGCCCATAAGATTTGAGATACATGGAGATCTGACCTTCTACTCGAAATGAGAGAAATATTAGTCACTTACAAGTGGTTTTTGTTTTATAAACATAAGGGGAAAGGAATGTTTCCGATCTGAGTACTTTACGACTGCTCTTCAAATGAACATGTGGTTTTTGTTTATAATGAAGATGAGAGATTTATTTTTGCTAAAGCATTTGATTTGGGTTTTCAGTCTTGTTTTTTCTGTATAATTAGATCTGGTAGACAAAATTTGTCTTTTTTTTTTTCTTACTTTTTTTACAAGGTCGACTTTTACAAATGCTTACAATAAAATGTTTAAATACTTGTACTTAAACAAAAAGTGGCTGAAGTAAATAAAGTATATTAATACGAAATATCTGAAGCATATGCCGTTCGTATAATATATAGAATAATATTGAACAACGCGTTTATATTTCGGTATTTTTATAGATTTAGGCTTAACTACACAAAAACCTCCGGCCTGTGAGTGACACTTGCGGTAGAAACCTCCGGCCCTGGCGGTACGCACGCGTTTGCGTCCTTCGTCCTGAAAGGGTTCATTATGTTATTTAAATATATAAGGAAAGAAATAGAATCTAGCATCATTTCCTCTTTTTTTCTCTATACGTGTATACACATATAAAAAACTGCTGAACAATAAATGTAAATACATGTTAAACTAATACATGAATTAAAAGAAAGTAGTCGAAACAAACAATTTCATATCTAAAAATATGACTGTTTTATCTATTTTCACTGTATATTCAAGCATAAGTGAAGAATGACCTATTGGACACAAACCCAATACGTGGCGTAGTATCTGAAGAACTCTGTACAATACTTTATTTGGTCAATGTACAAAATTAAAGAGTTCTTGGCTAATAATCTTTTCAATACATTTAGAGTGGTATTCATTAAACTAAATCAAGCCATAATTATTGCATTAATTTTTTCTTCATAAGACACAAGTGTCTCTATTTTTATGTAAAATGCTTAGACAATACATAAAAAAATCACTAAAGAATCACATTCTTTCTATGCTAAAAATGACAGGTGTAAGGATGTTCTATCAGAAATATAAATCACAAAATCGAAGTAATTTAACTTGGTAAAAAGATATTTTGTTTCGCAACCATTAACCCCGCAGAAATCACGAATGTTCGTTCCAGAGATGCAATTTGGGAAAACCCCGGTAAGGAGGAGTTTCATTTCCCTCCGAACTTGAGTGGAATTCACAGAGACCAAATGATGTTTAAATGAGCGATGGATTTGTCTAACAATTCAGCTTAATCCAATTACGCAATAAATCTAACAGTCGCTCCCATTTCATGCCGATCCTGAAATAAACTCATAAAAATAAAACAATATTAATAATAATTCTACGTTCCGGGTTAACTGAATTGGTCATATCGCGCTTCTTGGCGATATATTTCACAACAATGAAAGGTTGTCTTACATTTATGTGACTGATTTATCAAAATTCAATAGAAAACTCATAAAGATGTGCATTGAAATTAAGTGTGCATGGATGAAGAAAAATATAGATATTTTTATGATTGTGTCTCACCATAATTTAACATCGAATTAATTAAGTAATTAATTTGATTATTTCAGAAGGAATATATGGACTGCAAAAAAAATCCCTTTTTTGAAGATTGAATGATGAGCTTGTACTCTGAAAAAAGTATTGAGATTTTATTTTTCTTCATAGAAATATGATAATTTTGTGAAACTCTTATATATAATTAGCTCCTATTGATCTATATACCTATCAAATATTATGTCTTTGAAACCAGTTATGAAAACTACTGCAGATAGTTTTTAGAAAAAGTAGATTCATAATTGTGCGTTTGACTTCTTTCGGATTATTAGGCGATCTGTTTACGCTGTACTTCGTAGAAATACTGGGAAATTATCAATAACTCTCGAACTGAATTCCAAAATCTTTTTAAAAGCTGTTTTATTTTGAATGTTCATTTTTTTTTCTTGAAGATAACCAATATAAAAACTTTGTGTAATGGAATTTTTATCAAAAAAATTAAAATTCTGGTCTCATTAAAATCTTGCCTATTTTTCAAGTACAGAAATCGGTCAACCAAATCATAAACATAATTCGTATTTAATAGTTATTTAAAATACTTTTCAATTATTCTATGTGAAAAGAAATTTCTATAGAGAAAGTTTGTACTATAATTGTTTTTCTAAGAAAAACCGATTATACAGTAAAATAAGTCTTATATAAATAGTCTCAAGAGTTTCTGAATATTTGCAATTTTCTTATCTAATGAAACGTGCAACAAGAGTCTCGAAGTTTCCAAAGAAAGAAAACTAACCTTTACTCTGATTTGATGTAAGAAAATTTTCGCTTAACATTGATTATGTGTAGTAGTACTCTTATACTCCCCTAAATCTCTCAACTTCATTGATTTATGAACTTCATTGTGCTTCAGAACCTTTAGCACAAGGAATTGTTTTAGAAAAAGACTGATATAGCTTAGTCATAGTGATTTCGACGCGAATATAGTTTCCCGCTACAACTTGTATATTTAACCTTCAAGGCGATATGGTACCATCTTCACAATTTTTTTTTTATTTTTAGTATTTGATATTTGGTTTTAATTGCATTTTATAAAGGTTAATATTTAATAATAATTCCATACAAAAAAAATTTAATTTGTTGCAAAATGTTTGAAAAATTTAAATTTTTTTGAACTTTTTTTAACATTTTTTAAATTTCTAAGGCTTTTTTAAATATGCTTCCTTTTTTTCAAAATCTTTCTCCCAAGTACCTTATAATATATTACATAAAACTGTGCATGGGTTTTTTTCTGCTGCTGCTCTTTAATTTTTTATTAACTTTTTTATAGTTAAAAACTTCCAAAAATTCTCAAAAAAAAACATTAATTTTGATTTCGAAATTTTTTAGAAAAAGTACAAAACATGTTAGAGCTAATTTCATGCACATTTTTACAAAACATACATTTCAGAACATGTATAAAAATTTTTAAATCCATACTCCAATTATCAAAAAAGCCTTAGAGTTTTGAATAATAGTATATGTACAAAAATTCAACATGGAGAAAAATGAGTTTGAAGTTTTCAATCCATGAATATAGTATGATATAATATTCATCGAATAGTCTGAAACTTTTATGAAATGTTAATTAACTTATTTAAAACTGCTTACCATAAGAAATTGCACAAATATAGAACAATTAAACAGTATACTGCCATAATGAATATATTGAAGAAAACGAATGAAAGATCAATATTTCATAAAACTTAATCTTAATAAATATTTAAAAAATAAATACACACACACTTCAGAGCTCATTCCATGCTCAGAGCTAACGCACACACAGCCTGTACAAAAGATGCTTATGCCTATTTTTTATTTCCATGATTTTAAAAGCCTTCACATGCTAAATATTGTACACGAATGAAAGCAAAATCAAATAACAATTTATAGGTAAAATATATGAAAATCTAAGAACTGCATATATGCATTTGCTTAAATAAATATCTTAAAATATTTTAAAAAGAAAAGTGTTGAATTTCACACACATGGGATATATATATCACCAAAACCAAATATATAAAATGGGAGATTTTTTCTATTATTGCGAATTAGATTTTTAATTATCTGAGTTATCAAAATGAGATTTAGCATTTGTGCTTTAGGAGAATCCGCTTTGAAGTTTTAATTTCATTCATAATAATATCATAAAAAGTACACAAAACTTTTAAATCTTGACCAAATCCATTTGTTCTTCCAATAAGTAATTCACAAACTGGAATGTTTGCATGAATTGCACAGTTCTTCCTAAAATGATTTGTTACTGCATATATAATGTCAGTCTGATTTACGCGCGGTGGAAAAATAATTAATTCATTTTTATCAGGCTTTTTTCTAGCAGATTATCTGAAATGTGGGCGTGGTAGTTGCTGTCCAGCATCCAATATTGCAACATAACTTAATAAAAAATGCAGGTAAAGCTTTGAAATTTTGCAGGCATGTTTATAAAGATTCGAGGTATCAAATAAGTCAATAAAAATTTCGATAGTTTGAGGACTTTTGGGGTACCATATCGCCTTAATTACTTATTGTTGGGTCTAGTCACAAACAGAGGCGGATTAAGGTAGTTGGAGGCCCCTGGCGGTAAAAGGTTTGAGGCCCATGAGCTCAAGAGTCGAAAAACTAAAATAGTGAAAAGAGAGCCGCTTACTTTAAATCCTTAAAATAAAATGTATTACTAATAATAAAACTCAATGGTTAAAGAAAATTCTAAATTGTATATAAAAAAAATAAAACCTTACTAAAAAGCTTATAATTTCGCTATACAAATTTATTTCTCTTTGGCAAATTCATCAATTATTTTTGCCATATCTATTTTGTCCAAAACATTTTGTTCTGTATATAATATGGCCATGTTGTTCAATTTGTCTTTTCTCCCATAGTATTTTCTTAATTTATTTTAACACGTTTTAAAACTGAAAAAGATCTTTCGCCTGATGCATTCGTTAACGGTATAGTTAAAAATATTTTCAAAAGTATTTCTACATTAGGATTTCTCTTGCAACTCGATAAGTTTCTAGTGGTGGTTTTCATTATATCTTTGTTTTCTTTTCTTTTCTTGATCCACAATTCATATAGTCAAAATTAAATGATTCTGTTGTAAATTAGGGACCGGGTTGTCTGAGTGGGTGGAGCGTAGTTCACACCCCGCCCAGAACTCACGTGGTTTATCTGGATAGAAACCATATGTAACGGATTCTGTCTCAGTTGGAATCTTAAACTTGGCTTCAGCATAACTAGACATGCTGTTGTTTACTCCTACATTTTAAATCAGACTCGTAATTCTTGGCTTCAGCGTACTAGATTGCCGCACCCAATATGAAGAATATATTGATGTGTGTGTGTGGGTGTTAAATAATAATAACAATAATAATATTCTGGAGTCCTAGAATTGTCTTTCCTGGATTTATTGGTAACAATAACTTTCAACAATAAACTTAACAATCTGTAAGAAATTAAACCATTACATTAATTAAACTGAAACTAGAGAGAATTCTAGTATTCAAGATAAAAATCCTAGTAAACAACTGCAATCTAGTACGCCGAAGTCAAGAATTATGAGTCCGATTTAAAATGTGGGAGTAAACAACAGCATGTCTAGTTATGCTGAAGCCAAGTTCAAGATTCCAACTGAAACAGAATCCGTTACATACGGTTTCTATCGAGAAAAACCACGTGAGTTCTGGGCGGGGTGTCGACCCTCCACCCACTCAGACCAACTGGTCACTAATTTACAACAGATTCAATATCGTCTTTGTAGATTTCCTTTAATTTTTGTGTAGCTTTCTTTTTAATACACTGAGCTTTCACCAACAGTTATGGTCGGGAGTGTGCAATTTTCTTTGATTGATGGAGCACTCTCGAGGTTAATTCGCACACCCTGACTGCAAACTAGTACGAAAGTCTGGCGATACAAACTGTTGCACTGCGATTTATAAACATAATTTAAGGGGTGTTTTCCAACAAGATATCGTGCTCCCTCATCCCAGTTGTAATCCAACAGGCTCTATAGAGTGACGACGTGTTGAGTTGGCCTGCTAGATCACCAGATCTTTTTTCCAATCGAGCAGGAATGGGACATCATTGAACGCAATGTTAGCTTCATCCACAACCAGAATTAAACAACCTTATAATCACCGACCATGAACAACAAACATGCAATTCCATCCCACATACTGATATCCGGTACCAGTACGACACGAGGCATGCGCGTTTGCATTTAAAGTTGTGGCGGTTATACCAGTTTTTAATGTATCATTGTTTCACATTTGAAATGGCTCTACTCTCGCTTGCATGAGCCTGTTATCTTCAAATTTTAATCAATTTAATATGCTATTTATACATTTGTAAAGCAGCCTATTACCGATTTGTATTGCCGAGGTTTTATTAGTCGACAATATTTTTTATTTGGTGTTCGAATTTTTTTTCGATCATTGTAAAATGTACCCGAAAGTAGTCAAGCACGCCTGTAAAATGGAAACGAACTTGTTTGATTTAAATAGCATTCATTTGCTTGAAATAAAATTTGAGCCAAAAAAAATACATGTGAAAAGTTTGTACAGATTGCAACAATACAGATATACAAGAAAAAGATGGCTAAGGCTGCTACACGACTCAAAAACGAGGAAATATCGGGGTTACAATATCGATTCAAGATCTTTTTTTTTTTTTTTTTTTTTTTTTTTTTTTTTTTTTTTTTGCACGTTGAACTTATAAGTGGAATCTATCAAGCTTGGGGCCCCTCTAGAGCTGGGGGCCCCTGGCGGTCGCCACCCGCTTAATCCGCCTCTGGTCACAAAACTGGTGTGTTGCGGTGTAAAGTACCATTTGCATTAAGGTACCCGATTGCTTACGACAACCTTTTTTTTATAAAAAAAAAATGGAGCTATGGGGATTTTTGTTGTTTTTAGATTTGTTTACTACATTTTAAGAAAAATATGCTAAAATTAAGAAGATAAAAAGAAATTATTATTACTAAAATGTGTAGGAAAAAATTGGTAAAAATTTACAAAAAATAACATAAATAGGGCCTGTACTAAAAGTACTAAAGTAGGCTCTGTACTAAAAGTTTATAAACAAATTTTAAATTTTTCAATTCTGATGTGATGTTGTGTTATTCATTTTTGAAATGACCTTTAGGATAAGAGATATTTTAATTTTTACACAAACTAGAGCACTTTATCTTAGTTATTAACTGAAATTGCTTAAATAACTCAGATTATATTATCCCCGTTTGAGCATTTTCAAAAAAACACATTTCGAGTAAAACGCGTTTTAAAATATGACATCTTGCTTAAAGTAATGGCATCTGCTGTGATTATATTAACATAAGGGACTGTAAATTTTGTAATAAAACAGTGATTGATAAATATGAAAGTTAAAACACTTCTACTATTACACGGAACATCCAAAAAAATTTAGTTAATGTTTTTCAAAACTTTTTTAGCAATTGCTGTCCCCATTTGAGCATTTGCAAAAAAACATATTTCGAGTAAAACAAGTTTTAAAGTATGATAGATCTTGCTTAAAGTAATGGTATTGCTTTTACTAAAACATTTGTAGTTTTTGATCTAATGAACGGAAAATATTAAACTCGGTATTCTTATAAAGCTAAAAAGATGGTCTATAAAATAAAACCATTAAAAAAAATTCCATTTTTAGCAAAATTCACAATTTTAAGGTAGTCGTATATCTTAAAGTAAGATAACATTAATTTCAATCATTGAATTTCACTAATTTTTGGTAAAACTACAGTGCTTTACTGTCTCATGAATACAGCTGAATCTATTTTTGAAAAATCCTATTTTATTTTCAGGATAAAAAAACTGATCAAAAGAATATTTAATTGATGTAGTGTGTAGAGGCTGTGAGGAGACGCAGCAAACATGAAAAGTTAATAGATGTATATCATACACATTAAAATATATCTCAATTAGAATAGCAAAGCATTTTTTCAAACATGAAACTTTTTTTAAATGAAACTAAAACTTCAAATGAATGTTAACCAGGAGAACGAGAATCGAATGTAAACATTCCTAGCTGTTAGATAAACTACAGGAATCGTGTTGTTTGCATCATGCCTGGTTTCGTTTTTCATTTGATACCGATGGAGGTTTTGTAATCTTTTATTATCTATTTAGAAGAGTAAATGCATGCAAATAAACACATTGCAACCCCTCCCCCTCCCTGTCTTCTCTGAGACCCGGCTAAAAGTGTGGGAGGAAGGGAAGGACAACTCGACATGATAATTTCTAATTATTTATTCAGCACACTAGTTAGCTTAAACACAAATCAATAAATCAGATTCAGTAAGATGCTTCCAAGTAGAGAGCAGAGGCCTTATGACGGGAGTCGCGTGTTCGGAGAATACTTCTAATAAGTTGATCCACTTTTTATGAATCAATCTTCTACTTTAATATTTGATTTGCACGGTAGTTATGCGACTAAAAATCACTTAAATCTCTTTAATAATTTAAATACCAAAACGCACTCAATATGACTAATACCTGTGAACTGTAGATAGTCTTCCTTTCTTCTACTTCTTAATATTTCAACCTCTTGATAACTTCAATTAATATCAATTTTCCTCCCTATAATTATATCTATCTCTTTCTCTCTTTCTATATCTTTATCTCTCTTCTATCTAACTTCTATCTCACTAACTATCTCTCTTCAATCCCACTAACTCCTAGCAAGCAAACCTGAACTATGTATAATAGACTTAATCTGCGTATCACGGTTTCTTCTTCAGAAAGGGTTGTTGATATTCATAGGCCAGAGATTTACCAAGAGGATTATGGAAGGATTAAAATTTATATTAAAATTTTAACATTTACATAAAACAAAAATATATTTAAGGAAAAAAAATTAACAGTACATATTTTGTAAAGAAAATTAGGAAACTGTATTTCTTTTTTAAAAAAAGGTATAAAAAATATTCAGTTTTGAAGTCCTAGAAATATTATGTAAATCAATTATATACTTCTTCGCTATACTTTAAATAATGAATTATTCTTTTGCAGCTAAATTCATCAAAATCGCTTCCTTCAATCGCATAAATTATACTAGAATCCTAAGAGGGTTTTCAGATAAAAATATATCTTAGTTCTTGGTTTATACTTTGTACTCAGCTTAACAAATATTAAATTTTTTTAAATACTATTAATGCTTCAATATTTTCGCGATTTATACTTTTGTATTACTATTTAAAAAATAACTTTCCAGATTGCTAAGTTTTGAAGACTTTCAGAAGTATGTATATGTAAAACATGCAGTTAATTGATGAATTGAGCCTTCACATAACAAATAGCGATCTTATATCAATATATTAAATCAGTCGCAATAAAATAGAAAGATAGCTTTTTATTGGACCATGTAAAAAAGTTTGTTAACATCTGTCTCAATTGCTATTACTTTTTCAAACTTGCATAAAGAGTTCTATTTTTCTTTGAAATCTTTTTGATAATCTCATCGTTCTGATTTCTAAAAATATATATTAAAATAATTTTATATAAATGTACTAATATTTCATTTTAGTAAAATGATGAAATTCCGTAGAACTATTAATCTTGGAATTGTTTTATTTGAAATTTAAGAAGATATTGCTGCAAAATAAAAGATTCGCAATAATATAGTTTAGTATTCTAAAGATATATTTCAATTATTGTGAGATGTATGAAAGAAATGCATTTATTAATTTCAGTAATGAAACAGGCTCGGATGTGTGTAACAAGACAAAATTTGCTTGATAGTGATGCAGCGCTACAATTTCTTCATTAATTTAACATATTATGACTTACGCAGGTTCGATTAATTTAACTTATGTCTGCATCATAATAGTGGTTAGTACTTTAAAACTCAATTAAAAAACAATGAGATTAAATGAATAATTCAGATTTAATTAGATCAATTCGTTTATTACTTTTAAAACATTACTAGGTTAAAATAAATACAATATTAAATTTTTAGAATAAGAATACTACAACATTCCACTTATCTGAAACGGAGGCATGGAGCTGGGTGGTACTTGGACGGCCTAAATTTAACTCTCTTAATCTGAAATCATGGTAATCTGTCTTCTGCTAATCTGTAAAATCTTTCTCTCAATCTGCCGAGAAATGTCCCGGTTCCTCCTTTTAAGTGGGGGCAAATTACCCCCTTTTTCATCCGCACGCCCTTTGGTCCCGCCTAGCCATTGGTCAGGAACCAAGCGCAAAGTTACAGATTTCACGGAGACTCTTCCAAATTATGAGTCCATTCAACATTGCTGACCGGCCGTTGGGACCCCCCCCCCCAACTAAGGAATGCGACAACATCCTGTCAACAAGTTACAAGGGGAATACACAAATTGCATGTGTCTTAGGGACCATCTTCAAACCCGATCAGCATCTAAGCCTTCCAGCCTCCAAGCCACCCATCACTCCTCCCCCCTTTCAGACTCACAAACACCTGGAAAGAGAGAAAAAAAATTAACACATATTTTGCAGTAGACATACAAAACTGAAATGGGAGTGATTAAATGACAATAGTAATAGTCCAACAGCGAGCCGGAAATGGATCTTCTTGACACGATGAAATCTTGGAAAAACAACTGCAGGAGAGGAAGAAAAAAAAACTGGAGGGGGAATCCTTGATCCCGACGATTGAGCCTTTTAGTGCCAAGTGCAGTAGGAAAAGGCGGAAGTCCCCCTTTCTGTTGTGAAGGTGAAGAAATAACGACAATTATGTCCTGTCGTTTGACGAATTGAAGAGGGGTGAAAGACACCACGCTGGAAGAATGTAGCCGCCGTAATGGGTAGCCTATTGTTGAATTCTCTTATTGACTTCGCGGCATTGTAGGAACCTTTAAACGTTTGTCTCCTCTGCTCCCTCGTGTTGGAGGTCGTAAATCGTGACAGCTCCCGAACCTGATGAATGTGGCTGGCCTGTCATCCTGACGCCATGGCGAAGGGGAAAATTTTCCTTTCATGTGGTCCGTGAGTTGCATCCCAGCTCGACCTTAATGAAAAAAATACTCCCAAAAGAGATTATAATAAGTGCGGAAATGTTCTACACACACAACACGTGAACTCATTATTTTCCATTTCACTTTCTCCCTCCCCACTAACTTCTTGACCGGCAGGGACTTTCGTTTGAATACGACACCGACCATCCCCTGCCTCCGTTTCTGCCAAACAAATGTAGTACAATAGAACGTCTTGTAAAGAAAAAAAATTCATAAAATTCGAATTTTGAGATGAGATCTGGGCTACCGCATAATTTACACAAAAGAATTACACTCACGAAAACATTGTAACAGTATAATTGTGTACATAACACAGCAATGATTAATGTGTAATATAAATAAAACAAGTGATATATATATAAAGATACAAGAAGTAAATACTTAAAAAAAAATTTGACTGTGACACAGATTTTGGCGCGACATGTATGCATAGTAAAATGGGTAAAAACAACATTTCCGATGTCTGGCATGAAAGTTAAACAGATATTTTGTATAATTATGCCAACTCCTCCTTCTCACTGATCATCGCAGAACGACATGATGAAGAAAATTTATTAGCTAATAATGTACACAAAAAATTTCCACCATTTTAAGGGATTTAAAAAAAATTATTTTCCAGTGTGAGATTGTAACAATTTGTGAGAACAAGTTTAGATAAGTTATTATTATTATTTATGAGTATAATGCAAAAAAACAGAAAATCATCACAACATTGCATCACCTAACATCGAAATTCGACATGATAACAATATGGCATGATTACATAAGAAATTGCAACGTACATCAAAGTCAATGAGCATAAGGAATCATAAATTCACCCTGAGCCTTGAGTACTAATTAAATTAAGCATGCATTTGAAATACAACGTACAACAAAATCAATAGCATAAAGGAATGACAAATTCACCATGAGAATTGCGTACGAATAGTATAACTTAGGCGTGCATTTTCCTTATTACAAAACGATGAATATGCATGTGATCAGGATGCAACCCAAGGTTAAGAAACAAAAAAAATTTAATACTAAAAGTAGACGAGATTATTAAAATTGTGGCTATTAATAAAAATGGATTTTAAGTCTATATATAAAAAAATAGAAGGCGAGAAAAAAAACGAAACACTTCACTCTAATCCTTGAGTGCTATAAATGTACACTGAACAGAGCGATTCGCATGTCATCAACACCAGACACAAAAAAAATTTTGCTCAATAATAAAAATATTAATTCCCATCACTATAACTAATTCACCAAAATCGACTATCGGCAACTCGAATACTGACTCTCAAACAACATAGCCATAAACCTTATAACCAATACGATCCGCTAACAATTAACTAACGCTACAAACAGTTAACTATCTCTCAAAAACAGAACCAAATCGACAACTGAAACTCTAATTCTCAATCACATTTCTACTAAATCACTCAACTAATACCTGTATAATCATATTAATTCACAAACTCATAAAACAATTCTCTGTATCTCTTCTTCAACACTTCGTTAAACATAACTTCCGTAATAATTCACATAACCCCCTAGATTCTAATACAACTATAATGACAACAGTTTCCTGTACCTCTTTAACAATTCGATAAACATAACTTCCGGAAATAATTCGCATCAGTATTCAAATATATCACGTACAATCTTAACTCAATTGTAATCAACACTCTTCACATAATGAATTAACTTAGAGAAAACGAAAATCGACAAACTGAGAAAAAAAAAAAACAATACCTAATTTTGGACAATTGAAACTTCAACTACTCAAAAACATTCTAAAACGAGAGTACAAGAACACAATACTAGTAACTATACTTTAAACATATCATAGAAATTCCTTTAGTGTGAATAAAATTTTACTAGTGCGATGGCCAACACAGAATGAAACAAACAACCATCTCGAATATTATCAAAATTCATAAAACACAATTTGTAATTAAGAATAATAATGGCAAAATAGCTACTTCTTCTACACTATCATAAGGTACTGGCGAAAACAATAAAGTTCAAAAATAACATAATGATAATGCATCCACAATAAGTATTCAATAAGTAGGTTGCAAGAAACAAGAATAACATATATTTGATTATAATAACATGATAAACAACGTTTAATAGCTCAAAATTTAATACTTCTAAGCAACAATGAAATTCACAAGAGATAATGTATAAATGAAACACAATAACAAAATACGTAGAATGAGCATACTAATAAAACACATGGAGCATGTATGGGACTACACACATAGCTAAAATAGTTATTCACTGACTTTATGAGTTATACAAGAGACCTTTCTCTATATTTCCTGACTTATTGTAGACATGTACCTTGTGTCACAGTATATTTTGAAATAACATACATGCAAAAGCATATGAGTGACAAAAACAAATTTTAAAAAAAAAAAACATCAATGTATATAATATTGATATTTATACAAGTACCAACAAATAAAATACAATTAATCTCATTGATCAAAAATGAATTCCTACAATCTACCGACAACAATCTTTGAAGTATTTTAAGATAAGCATGGACCCTTCTCCGATAACAAAATGTCGACAATAATATGAACAAAGTAAACATTAAAATTTTATGTATGAATTTAATTTATTTATTTTGAAACACTGTAATAAGTTTAATCTAAATATTCGAATTCACACGATTCCTTAAATTATATCTCTGTTCCTCACAAACATTTTTTTACCTCTGTATCTACTGTTATAGTTTCATCCAAATTGTTCAAATGCAAATATTTAAATCTTTTATAAAAGGAATCATTCGGTTGACATGCGTGTTAAATTTCTTTCTCAGATGCTCGACATGCTGAACTCTGTAATTCACTTTGGAAAACCGTTCTACAACTCTATAGGGACCTTCGAACTTGGGTCTGAGTTTTGGAGACAATTTAGATTTAAGGTTAGATGTCCTGATAAAACATAAAGAACCAATTTGATAATCGTAATGATGCGACTTTGTATTCTTTGTGCTAAGAGCGATGTGCGATGCTTCTTGATTTTTTAAATTATCTAGGACTTTCTGAAAAATATTCTCTAATGAAGGTAAAAGTCTTTCGACGTATTCATACGTATTTTGTGATGTATCAGAGCTCTTTTGATATGTGTACGACAGACGAATGTCTCTGCCGTGTTCTAAAAAGAAAGGCGAAGTGAAAGTGGCCTCGTGAATGGCTGAATTTAAAGCTAACATAGTGTGAGGGAGTTGTTCATCCCAGTCGTTTGTGTCATGAGTGATTGCTGCAAGGATGTTAGCCAGCGATTGATTTGGCTCTTCTCTACTCTTCCATTTACGTGAGCTGAATAAGTTGAAATATGTCGTTTCTGGATACCCATGACTCTACAAAATTCCAGGAACTCAGAACTTTTAAAATAAGTGGCGTTATCGACAACCAACTTATGAGGGCAGCCCCTGTGTACAATATAATTATCAAAGAAAGCTTTAGATATGGTGCTGGACTTAAGATCAGGAAGTGGGACGATATGAATGTATTTGGTGAATGCATCTATCATGGAAAGGACATAACTATTCCCGCTAGGCGTGGTTTTTAAAGAACCAAAAATATCCATATGACAAGTTTCACCTGGCAAATGGCTCTGTTCCATTGGCTGGTGTGGGGCCAGTGGAATATTGAAAGCGTTTTTTCGAGTTAAACAAATGATGCAAGAACGAACAAAATTTTTAGCATCCTTGTACATATTAGGCCAAAAAAAATTTTCGCTAAGTCTCTGATAAGTCTTGAAAAATTTAAGATGCCCTCCATATTCCGAATGAATTGATTCCAAAACTTTCGCTTTAAGACAATGAGGAACACAAACTTGTTTTCTCATGGCAGTTCTGGGTGACCTATTTGGGCGCTTAGAAAAATGACATAGCACTCCCTCCTCATTAATAAAATAACTGCTAATTCGTGGGCTAAATTCTTTATTATTAATTTTATGTAGGATGTCTTTTAACGATTCGTCGTTTTTCTGCATTTGTATTAGATCACCAGAATCAGGTAAAGCCAAAGTAATAATGTTGACATAACGAGATAAATGATCGGCGACGGTATTCAAAGATCCTTTTACGTAACGAATTTCATAATTAAATTCTTCAAGTGACAATTTCCAACGTAGAATTTTAGAAGAGGGATTTTTATTAGATAAGAACCCTACTAAAGGCTTGTGATCCGTAAAAACTTTGAACTTCCTCTCCAAAAGAAAAGGCCTAAAAAAATTTAGAGCTGTGTAAATTGCGAAAAATTCAAGGACCGTGGCGTTGTATTTAGATTGCGAAGGATTCAACTTTTTTGAAAAAAAATATAAAGGTTTAACTTCTGAATTAGGATACTTCTGTTCTAAAACAGCCCCGATACCCGAGGAAGAAGCATCAGTCGTGACTTGCAATTCTGCGGCAAGATCAGGTAGAGCCAAGACAGGTGGATTTAGAATAGCGTTCTTAATATCATCGAATGAAGCCTGAGCTTCTGAAGTCCATTCGAAAGGAGTATCTTTTCGCAAAAGATTTGTTAAAGGCAGTGTACGTTTGGCAAAATTTTTAATGTACCTTCTATAAAAATTACAGCATCCTAAAAAAGATTTTATTTGTTTCTGATCTATCGGAACAGGAAACTGATTAATTGTGATCGTCTTATCCTTATCAATGAGTATACCCTCCGGTGTGACAACAAACCCCAAAAATTTACATTTCTTAGTTAAAAACTGGCACTTAGCTGGATTGAATTTAAGATTAGCATTTTCGAAACGCTCTAACACTTTATTAATCAGTTCGAAATGTTCTTGGATGGTTTTTGAAAACAAAATTATATCATCTATGTAAACTAGAGCGCCGTTGTGAAGTAAATCTCCTAATATTTCCTGCGCTATGGATTGAAAAGCTTTAGGGGAATTTTTAAGACCAAAACAAAGTCTATTAAATTCGTATTTATCACCGTCAGGTGTAGAAAAAGCCGTTTTATGTCTATCTCTATTATGAAGTGGTATTTGATTAAATGCAGACTTCATGTCTAAAGCGGAAAAATAATTCGACCCCGAAATCTCATGAAGAATGTCGTCCAAAGTAGGTATAGCAAAATCCTGAGTCAACGTAATTTCATTCAGCTTCCTAAAATCTAGAACTAAACGCCATTTATCTCTCTGTCTGACAAATAAAGCAGGTGTGTTATACTGAGATCTAGATTTTGACACAATGCCCGCACTCTCTAAATCAGATATTTGTTTCCTAAATTCATTTCGAAGATTAAATGGGATTTTATAAATCGGACATCTAATTGGGTAATTATGCTGCAATAATATTCTATGATGTTCTGTATTAGCGGCGGATAATTCAGCGGTTGATCGAGCGAAAGCATCTTTGTGTTTTATTAAAAGTTGCATTAATTTATTCTTTGTTCTAAGATCTAATCCAGAGAAGTTAAAGTCTTTTTCAGATAATTCGGGTAAGGTATCTTGTGATATTGGTAAATCGACCGAAAATTCTTCATAACTATTAACAGTGCAGATTTTCATGTTTTTATTTAAAGTTATTATGTGTTCGGAATTATTCGTAATTTGTAACTCGGTTGTGTTAAGTTGAGAATCAAAAGTGACATGCGGTGAATTTATATGTATACCCTTATTTTTTTAATTTAGCAGCACCCACAATAGTCGCAACTACACTAGAATGAGGCAAAACTGGTACCTTAAAACGAACATTTTTAACTTGCTTTGGACCAATAATAGTTTTATTTTCCAAAATTCCAAATATATCACACACAGTGTCATTTTGCAACGAAATTTCACAATTAACAAATGGAATGGAATTCTCAGCTATTCTCAAACAATTTAATTTCGTATCTAACATCGCGTGCCTAAGTTTAATAAAATCGAAGCCCAAGATCGCTGTGTAACCAATATTTAATTCCTGCTTAGTGACAAAAAAAATTTGCTCACAATAAAATTTCCCTAAAGCTAAATGTATCTTATAACAACCCACTTATTTCCACTTCCTCGTTATTTACTGCCTTGATTCTTACTAGAACTTCCAACGGTTTCATATATTTATTCTTTATTTTGTCGAAAAGAGAATTTGACAACAGTGAAACAGAAGCTCCAGAATCAATTAAAATATTGAACTTATGGCCCCCAGAGCTTGTCTCGACAATCGGTAAGTTAACATTACAATTTGGAGAGAGAGCGCCCAATTGCCCGTGTTCTAATGACGTCTCCCTCCTCGAAAGTTTAAATTCCCTGCGTTCCTTTGACCCTGAAAATGTGGTTGAAAACCACCCCGAAAACCTCCCGAGGGCGGTGATTCATAAACATTGTATCTCTGTCTCTGTGAAGAACCGCTTCGACCTAGCGAATTTCCCGGAAACCCAAGTGTATTCTCTGTGAGGCTTTCATCTCTCATCCGTTTTCGGCACTCGTTTTGCTTATGACCTATCCGTTGACAATAATAACATCAAAATGAAACGGGGTTTCTGCGAGGGAAATTTCTCGATGAATCAGAGTGATAGGCATTTACGGAGCCCTTGGTTTGTTGTAGCTTACCCACTCTTATATTTAATTCCTGTACGCGTTCCGCAAGAGCTGAAACAATCGCTGATTATCTGTTATTCTCTTCCGATCCCGCGCGATCGTTTGTCGCTATTTCATTAAGTCTCTGATGCTGCTCCTCTAACAATGCGGCCGAAATGGACTGTTCGAATGTCGTGGGGTCCCTCGCCAATACGAATCTTCTAATATCATTCTTCAGCCCACTAATGAATCTAGATTGTAAAAGTTGATCGTTCGCCTGTCGGACTGCCAATGATGCCACAACGTTATGCGACTCGAAAACCTGATTTCCCAATTTTTTGATTCTGGATGCGAATTCCTGCACAGTCTCAGAAATTCCCTGCTGACAAACGGAGAACAGTTGAAGTTTTGTGGACAATGGAACCGTGCATTCGAATCTCTTAAGGAGAATTTGAGACAATTGTTCGAAGTCGTAAATATCATTATTGCTGGGGTCAGCAAAAAAAAATTCTTCCGCTACACCTGAAAGTTTGAGTTTCAAAAAATTGCAGTTTTCTCATTATCTGCCCAATTCCCTAACTTCGCAACTTCGTTAATTTTATTTAAAAATTTTCTAACACTCGAACCCTTACTGCCCGCAAATTGTGGGATCAACTCAATTAAATTAAACCGATCGGAAGTAGTAACAGGATCGGCCTGACGAGAACGAGGCATTATGCGAATTTTATCTAAAACCGGCGAGTTGCAATTAAGATAAAATTATCGACAGAATGAAGTTAAAAAAAAATTATGTTAACATTCTTACAAAGAGAAGGATCCATCTCCATCCAATATACCAGTGACTAAATACATTAGAACAATATGGGATCGAAAAAAAAAATTGCAACCTTTCATCTACCGAGGAAAATAAAAATTAAACTTGCGAGGAAAAATAATTTGCTTTAAAGTTAACACCAATGTATTCAACATTACAACAATCTTAAATTTATTATAAATTCGAACACAACACATTAGCGGTTGCCCAAATTCATCTAAAAATTTCACGCGTGAACGAAAGAGGGGGAAAAAAATTTCCTCGAATCCTGGTCACTTGGCACCAGATGATGCAGCGCTACAATTTCTTCATTAATTTAACATATTATGACTTACGCAGGTTCGATTAATTTAACTTATGTCTGCATCATAATAGTGGTTAGTACTTTAAAACTCAATTAAAAAACAATGAGATTAAATGAATAATTCAGATTTAATTAGATCAATTCGTTTATTACTTTTAAAACATTACTAGGTTAAAATAAATACAATATTAAATTTTTAGAATAAGAATACTACAACATTCCACTTATCTGAAACGGAGGCATGGAGCTGGGTGGTACTTGGACGGCCTAAATTTAACTCTCTTAATCTGAAATCATGGTAATCTGTCTTCTGCTAATCTGTAAAATCTTTCTCTCAATCTGCCGAGAAATGTCCCGGTTCCTCCTTTTAAGTGGGGGCAAATTACCCCCTTTTTCATCCGCACGCCCTTTGGTCCCGCCTAGCCATTGGTCAGGAACCAAGCGCAAAGTTACAGATTTCACGGAGACTCTTCCAAATTATGAGTCCATTCAACATTGCTGACCGGCCGTTGGGACCCCCCCCCCCCAACTAAGGAATGCGACAACATCCTGTCAACAAGTTACAAGGGGAATACACAAATTGCATGTGTCTTAGGGACCATCTTCAAACCCGATCAGCATCTAAGCCTTCCAGCCTCCAAGCCACCCATCAATAGTAAATTGAGAGAATCTCAGGAACGATCACAACAGTCTCATGTTAGAAAGAGTTGTACATTTTTTAATAGATTTTGATGGGATTTAATAAAAATTTTGGAAAAGCTGGCCATGCGTTTCAAAGATTTGTCTAATGATTATGAAAAGGAATTCAAACAACACCTTATTTATTAAAATTTTTCCGATAAATATCTCCGAAATTTCGGTTATTTTGAATATCTAACTATTGGATTCAGTTTATTGATCAGCAATAAAATAAGGAAATGTTTAATAAATTTGCTTAATAATATAAAAAATGCGTAAAATGACAATTGAATACCATGAAATTGGAAATATATGTTGTCCAGGACACAATCGATCAATTTAAAACATTGTCAGCGTACATATATACATAACAAAATTTGGGGAAAAAACAAATTTTATTTAAAAATTTCCTTATTGAGATCGCTATGTATCTAAAGCTTATCATTTATGAAAACAAAATATAGACCTTGTGACGTATCTATACGTGGCTCTAACTATCCTCTTGGGGATTCTTTAAAGGAAATAATTAATTCAACCAACTTTCACCGAATGTAAGAAAACGTGATTATGCACAAATTAAGTTTATTATATAAATTCTGTATTCGCAAGTTTTGAGAATTAGTGAAGTGAGGATCGAGAGTTAGTGAAATGAGAATCTAAGATTATTAAAGTGAGAATTGAAGATAACCAAAGTGAGGATCGATCGGATGCGAGGTGATCACAGGCCAACCTTTAGTGTTCAAGGCCTCAGCTATAGGATTTTTGAATTACAAGAGTTCAGGTATTTTGCTCATTTTTTAAATAGAAGTTAGAGAGTAAATTGTTAGGCACGTCCGAGTTAAAAACGAGCTTGTATAAGTTATCGTAGAAATTAGTTGAATGTCTGTAAATATTATCCCCATGCTAACTGGTCACACCTCCGCGCTCTAGTAATTGATCCAAACTATCTTAGTTGGATTATTATTATGTCTGTGTTGAATATTGTGACAAATAAACTATTTTAGTGAATCATGTCGTCTGATCAGTTAGTTCCTCCCCACGAGTCCGAGAGTAGACAAGGGGGGTTCGAGGGAAGTATGAATAGTCCTACATTACAGTGGCGCTCAATGTCCGAGGTAGGATGAGGTGCTCCTTTTAGGGTCTTGCCCGAATTATACTTTTTAGGCAAGGAGAATGTTTCGGAGTTTCTTGCAAATATTGATAACATAGCGCGTATTATGAAATACCTGAAAATTTGGCATGTGCCTACTTAAAAGGTCATTTAATAGGTCAAGCGTTAGATTGGTTCGACGTTATCGGGTATTCGTTTGTAAGTGGCGTGACGACTGATTTCGCGAATCTAAAAAGGAAATTGTCGAATAGTTTTCTAGTAGGTGAAAAATAGATCGGAATTAGAGGCTCAATTTTTTTCAGCGAAACAGAGTAGAGGTCAGGCCCCGTCGGATTTTGTGTATTAATTGTTTTGAAGATCCATAAAACTATGGATTTAGGTTATGATGATTCCCAAATCATCCAACATATTATTATGCGACTCGATCCCCAGGTTATGGATTATTTAGAACTTCGAAATCCCACTGCCAAGGTTCAGTTGCTCGAGTTGGTTGATAAATATGAGGAACGGCATTGAAATAGAGGAACCCACGGTTCGAGCAATAGTTTTGACAGACGGGATTAGGATGTGACTAGGAAGTCTGTGGAAAGCGTGGGGATGGATATCGGAGGGATGCAGGGGTCGGATATAGACAATCTGAGCGGAGAGTAATGCGCAGGGATGCAAATCACTTTTCACATGGGGGTTACCAAATCGGGGGTTCGAGAGATGGAACCGCAATGATCAGCAGGATCATAGACCCGACAGGCATAGACATCGTAGTATGGTGATAAATCAGGGTCCGATTAATGATTCGACCAGGCGGGGTCGGAGAAATAATGATTATTTAAGTGATCGGATAGGAAGAGGTAATCGGTCGCAATTTGAATCCAACACTTCTAATCGAATTAAACTAAATTCGCTACGATTATCACCCGTTGACCTTCCGTATGTGCCGATTCTTTTGCATGACACATTTTTAAAGAAGGCTTTGCAATTGTTTCAGGATATTTAAAAAGCAAATATCTGTCAAAAGGGGGCGTGGCCCGCCAGTTGATGATTTTTTAAAAGTCATTTTGTCATACTTCTAATTGAAAATATGGCATATATGTTATATTCCTAGAAAGGTAATGAAATACAGATTTCAGAAATATCAAAAACTCAAAATCGATCATTTCATGATTTTTACCCTACTGACTACTCTTAAACTTAATTCATTACGTTTGTCACCAGTTGATCTTCCGTATGTGCCGATTCTGTTGCATGACACATTTTTAAAAGCTCTCTGGGATACAGGTGTGGAGAAGTCATTTATTTCGGAGAAGACTTATCGATCATATTTTTCCTTTCGTCCAATTAAGAAATCGCTGGCGGAAGTGGTCACGGCACAGGGGTCAAAGTGCACAAATTTGGGCACGGTTGAATTACGAATTAAGATAAGGGAATTTTCTAAGTTGTGGAATTTTCATGTGATTGCTGAGATGCAATATCCATGCATCTTGGGCATTGATTTTATGTCGCATGCAAAGATAGGCTTTGATTTTTCTACTAAATCGTTAATCATTTCGCACTCGCAGATTGAGAAGGTGGCAATTTCAGACGAACCGGTTGAGACAGATTTATCGAAGACGAAGTTGGGTACAGGGCAAAAACAGGAGTTGTATGTTTTGTTAACGAATTTCGGAGCTTATTTTCGTCGAAGCCGGGGCTGACGCATGTGTTTTATCATGAAATTGATACTAGTGACCACCCTCCTGTTTCTTCGAGACCTTATCGCTATGACAGGGTCAAACAGGGTATCATTGATTATCATGTTAAGAAAATGCTGGACGAGGGAACTATAATTCCTACAACATCGCCTTACGCATCTCCTGTAGTTTTATGTCGGAAGAATAACGGATTGCCGTTGGACGACCCAGAAGCTTATAGGTTCGCAAAAGATTATAGGAAATTGAATACGGTAGAATGGTCGATGGGGCACTTGATCTCTGATGAGGTCTTAATCCCCTATCTTGTGTTATAGTTGAGCATTGTTATATTCACTTGCCATGATTAGTGGGTGGTGGGAATAATAATAAAAGAGAAGAAAATAAAGAAAACAGTTAAAATTAATAAAATACATTAGATTGCGACCTATAGAAATAATAAAATTTAGAAAAATACTGGAACTCATTTTGTTTGCGTAGGGGTGTGTAGTTAATAGTGTGAAAAATCTGTGTCGACCGCGGCTAACTCCGAGACCGGAGGCTAGCGTTTGGTCAACTTAGTCGAAATTGGCAGGTCAGCAAGCTCGGCGACCGGGAGAACCCGGCACATTGCTCGCCCGACTGGTAGTGGTAGAAAAATGAAGGCTATATAAGCTGTTTAGGGGCACAGTGCGCTCGTCCAATCAGGGAACTGCAAATCGTGGGTGTTACCGAAGTTGGAGAAAGATCAGTGTATGAAAAAATTTATCAGAGTCGGGGAGGGCGAGAGCCTCTCTCCCTATTGGTCGATTCCGATTGGAGGGATGAGATGCTCGGAGAAAATAGTTTGTGAGAGCGATGAAAAAATAAAAGGATTTAGAGTGAAAATAGTTAAAGTAGGATATTACAGGGTCTATTAAAAGAGGGATCAGGATCGTAGATTTCAATCTTACGGAGAGTTCTGTTGTCAATAAGGGGGATGTTAGTAAAGAAGTTAATTGAAATTCTTCTCATGAATTCCCGAATGGTTGTGATGTTTAACGAAAACCTGAGGTCTTCGTTTCTCACGAACCATCGGGCGTTAGTGATTTGTCTAATGATGTGGTTTTGCGCTCTTTCAAGATGTTAACATTAGAGATTGCAGCGTGGCCCCAGACTGGACAAGCGTACGTTATCACCGGCCTGAGAATCAGAGTTTAGATAAGCATCTTGTTTTTAATAGTAAGAATCGAATTCCGAGAAATTAGGGGATAAAGACTACATGCTGCTTTTCGGAACTTTGTTTTAACCTGTGTGATGTGTGGTTTAAAAGTGAGGTTTTTATCTAAAATAACGCCAAGATATTTTGTCTGTTGAGACCAGGGGCTGGGTGATTGTTAACATGTGTACAATGGGTGGTTTTCTGAGTGTATTTTCGGGAGAAGAAAATGGCCTCCGTTTTGGTTGCATTCAGTGCTATTTTCCATCGGGAGAACCAATCCTCTAACTCCGCGAGGTGTCTGTGGAGGAAGTGAGTGATACGTTTGAGATCTGTGTGTTGTGTCAGAATCGCTGTCATCCGCATACATGCAAATGGTTGTATACCTGTTTTTAGGTATATCATTTACGTAGATGTTAAATAGAGTGGGCCCCAAGAGGGACCCTTGTGGGACGCCAGATTTTACGTTTTTATAATCAGAATATGTATTGTTAACTCTGACAGCGAAGTTTCTGTTAGAGAGATAGGAGTGAATAATTTTTGTTAGGTGAGGAGGAGTTTTAATCCGGATGAGCTTGTATAGCATTCCCACATGCCATACTCGATCGAAGGCCTTCTGGATATCCAGAAAAATGGCCAGGGTCGAACGCTTATCTTTGAGTCTGGTTTTGATGTACTCAACTACTCTGAGCAACTGGTGCGATAAGGATAGTTGGGCACGGAATCCATGCTGTTAAGAGATCAGGATATTGTTAGTGTTGAGGTGATCATTAAGTCTCGAGAGAATGATTTTCTCTGCGAGTTTACTTAAGATCAGAAGAAGACCGAGATTGGACGATAGGAATCAGGTGAGCTGGGGGGCTTACCTGGTTTTAGGATAGGAATGATAACGGCAGTTTTCCAGGAATTAAAGGAAAGTGCCCAGCAATTAAGATATTGTTAAGAATGTTCGTTAGTTGAATACGATAACGAGGTATACACGATATCCGCAACCGCTAATTGATGATCTGAGAACTAATATTCCACACACCGAAATTATGTCATCCCTTGATTTACGCAGTGGGTATTTTCAATGGCGGTAGACCCCAAAGATAGTAGTAAGACGGCATTTGTTACAAAAAATGGTACTTTTGCATTTACTCGCATGCCATTTGGCCTCTCGGGGGGCGGCGCCAAATTTTCAGAGGGCTATCGAAATCATCCTTAAACCAGTTCTCGGGCGTTTTGCATTCTGTTACATGGATGATGTGATCATTTCATCCCCATCTTTTGAGCGCCATTTAGAGCATTTACGGGAAGTGTTCAGATTGTTGTAAGAGGCTGGTTTAACATTAATTCGTGAGAAATGTCATTTCACGGGGGAACAGTTACGTTATTTGGGTCTAGTTATTAGTAAAGAGGGAGTTAGAACAGACGAGGAGAAAGTAAAAGCAATTCTTGAAATGAAACCCCGAAAAATGCGAAACAGGTAGCAAATTTTTTAGGAATGACGAGGTGGTATCAAAAGCTTATCAAGGACTACGCAGGCCTGTGTGAACCCTTGTATGGTTTGAAACGGAAAAATTCTAAGTTTGGTTGGTCGGAATCGGCGCAGGAAGCCTTTGATCGCATTAAAAAAGCAGCGACGGAAGCTCCCGTGTTACAGTTACCAGATTTTACCAAAGCTTTTGAATTTTATACAGATGCTAGTTCATTAGGTGTAGGAGCAGTGTTGACGCAGAATAATAAGCCTATTGCGTTTGCCTCAAGAACACTAAATAAGGCAGAGCGAAACTACAGTGTGACGGAACGTGAATGTTTGGCGGTCATATGGGTGTTAAATAAATATCGCACTTATTTCGGATAGTTGCCGGTGAAGGTGATAACAGACCATGCAGCACTCACCAAATTAACGAACGGGAAGAATTTGTCGAGTAGAATGATAAGGTGGACGCTTATAAGGTGCTCGCCATATGCACAAAAGCATGAACTTAACGCGAAACACATTTTTGGACAGAAAAAATGCCTCAATTTTTATAAAAATTTGTGACATTGTAACTCATGTATTTGTTTATAATATAATGTTTTTAAAATTTCAAAATATTTCATAATTAATTCGTTTTTTTCTTTTAAAATGCAGAGGGATAGCTCATTTAGCGCTATGGTATAGGAGAAAAATGCGAAACACATTTTATAAAAGAAAAAATGTGTCCACTCGAATTAAAATAAGCAATTTTCTACAGGATAGTAAAGCCAGAATATAATATTAATGTTTGAATACTTTTATATCTGAAAAAATATTCCGAATTTTGGTCCTATTCTTTAACATTAGCCGAAAACAGCCTTAAGTTGGCAGATTTTAATGTGGAATGGGAGCATCGCCCGGATACGCAGAATGTGGTGGCAGATATATTGTCTAGAAATCCAGTATAGATAGCAATGATGAAGCAAGGGTGCCTTGTGCGGTGATTAGGTCGTTGGTATTATCATCTAGGGAACAGTTGAGGGAAGAACAGAGGAATGATCCGGAGTTGGGTCACATTTTTCGTTTCTTAGAAAACCCTGACGACAGTTCAATCTGCGGAAATTGGTCGACGGTTTGTTATACTATGCAAAATATACAACCACGCTCGGTGAATTAAGGGTATTTATACACAAAACATTACGTAAAGATGTTATGCGAGAGTTTCATGACTCGCCGATGGCGGGCCACCTCGGGAAAAAAAAAGACCTATCTGAGATTAAAAGACGCATGTTATTTCCCATTTATGCGGAAATACATTTATAAATATGCATCAACCTGCGATCTTTGCCGGAGAATCAATTATAAGAACGGATTACTAGCTGGTCAATTAATTCCTATAGTAACGAATTTTCCGAATGAAATAGTATCTTTAGATTTATTAGGCCCGTACCCTGCCACTAGTCCGGAACGTTATAAATTTATTTTAGTAATA
The DNA here is from genome assembly GCA_019973975.1 of Trichonephila clavata. Taxonomy (NCBI): domain Eukaryota; kingdom Metazoa; phylum Arthropoda; class Arachnida; order Araneae; family Nephilidae; genus Trichonephila; species Trichonephila clavata. The sequence continues at coordinate 4,950 of BMAO01004347.1, read as the reverse complement.
ACGGATAATTTTTCTAAATGGGTCGAAATAGTTCCTTTAAGAAAAGCTTCAGCTAAGGCAATTGCCAATGCATTTTTTGAAAATTATATTTCGCGTTAATGGAGCTCCAGTAAAGCTAATCAGTGATAATGGCCCCCAAATAATATCCGAAGTTTTTGAGCAGGTGTGTTGCAGGTTGAACATAAAACATGTTAAAATGGTGGTGTATCGACCACAAGCTAATCAAACGAAAAGAGTTAATGGTACTCTTCTACAAATGATTTCGAGTTTTGTAGAAGATAATCACTAACTGAGACCAATTTCTCAGGGAGTTTAGTTATGCTTTGAGGACAGCAGTACATGAAACAATGGGTAGAACACCGGCGGAATTATTTTTAGGTAGAAAATTAATCACCCCATTTCAGAAATTAGTAATGGTAACTGATGGATCAGACTTAGTTTGCGGAAATATGGAAAAGTTGTTTGAGGAGGCTAGGAGAAATACTAAGAAGCAACATAAGTGGGCGAAATATTATAATAAGAGGAGACATGATGTTAATGTGAAGGTTGATGATCTAGTGTTGGTTCAAACTCATACGTTGAGTTCGGCGAGTAAGAAAATTGTGGGTAAATTTATGCCAAAGTTTGAGGGCCCCTATAAGGTTTTGAGTGTGAAAAATAATAATTTAGTGATATTAAAGTTTGGTGAAAGAATAACGGTTAATGTGGATCAGGTGAGAATTTACCATCAAAGAGAATCAGAAGACAGTGTCGCCGAATCTGAAATTGTGGGAAGTAGTCATCATAGTGCAGTAGCATCAGAAGGGTCGGATGATAGGCGGCCGAGAGTAGTGCAGTCAGAAAGCGATGAGAATAGTCATAGAGGATCAGGATCAGGAAATTTGGAAGGTAATGGAGATGTAGCCAGGGATAAACGCGATGGAGAGGAGGTGAGAAGGGGAAAGCGTGTGCAGACGGAGTCAACTGTTTCTTTGAGAGCGGGCGCATATAATTGCACGAAAAAGAAGCTGCTGTTTCCAGAGCGGGAGAAAAGGAGGAGGCCCGAATCCTGCGTCGAGATGCAACAAAGAAAGAGACCAGAAGCACCAAAATCATGGAGAAAAAGGAAGGTGACCTCGTCCATCATTAAAGCGATGCAGGAGAGATTATGAGATGCAGTCGGAGGGAAGAGCAATGCCACAGGACCACCCCGCAGAGAGGATAGAAAGTCAAGGTGCAACAGGTCCGTACAGTCCAGCAGGAACATCATTGCCCGTACGACCTCCGGAGCCGACAGCAGCCAGGATCGGAATCCTGCAGAAGGAGCATATCTACTACAACAGACTCAATGGCAGAGGAGACACAGAAGGTTGGAGCGGAGAGAGGACAGCCTTAGGACAAGGTCATCCAGTACAGAGGACGTGGTTGGAGACAAAGCCTATGCAGATTGGATCTAAAGATTAGCCAGGTTGTATAATTCTAATTTGTTTATTTTCCCTCTGACAGACAGTTCAGAGTATTTTCCATGTGGGCTAGTCTAAATTTTTGTTTTGTAAAATTTAAAGTGTACAAAAGTTGTCACTGTGTTGTGTGCGTTTACACATTGTTTGAAAAATGAACTTTTGTATTTAATATTTTTCCAAATTGTGGAAAAACAATTGTTTAAATGCATTTGTTTTGCTACACATTAAAGATGTGGCTTTATATGCGAGATTACTTGTATTGTTTGTTGTAATATATTGTACATTGGAAAATGTATATATTTGTGTGTGTAATTATTAAAATGTATAAATAGTATCTGGTTTCGGGACGCGGCGTAATTAGGATTACTAACAATAACATTAATAGCCCAGCGCGATTGATTAGGAATTTTTGAAAATGAAACCAGATTAAGGTTGTTTTGATATGAAACTGTATGTATATTGAATATAAGGTCTGCCATATTTGTGTCAATACGGAAATTTTATAATGTTGCGTGTTTAATGTCATATTTTGGAAAGAAATTGATCCAGTTTCCTTTCAGGGCAGCAGTCCCTGAATCTAGTGATGAGATGACAGAAAGAGGATTGTCGTGTGAAGATATCCATGTACAAATTTTTATACTTAATAGTACTTAAGTAAAGTGCACGATCAGGGTTTTTTCCTTATGGCAAGGTTTTCCCCTGATCTTCACCCGCATGGGATGCACTGTAGGGATGTTATGTGAAAGATAAATAAAATGGAGTGGAGTGCCCTTTTGAGTAGTCATTTCTGTCTGTTAGTTTAATTAAAAATTGTTGAGTTGGAGAGTTCAAACTTTTTTTGCATTTTTAGAGTTGTTCAGGTGTAAGGCTTTTAACGTGATTTCTATCAGGTCGTTTAGACCCTCAATAAATCATGCTTTTTTTCTCGGAGGGGGTTGTGACGGATCTATACGGTCTTCGACTAAGCTCCTCTATTTTCTGTAAAATAATTTATTTCAACCAATCTTCACTGAGAGCCAAGCGTGATTTATGCAAATAAGATATATTATATAAATTTTTGTTTCGCGAGTTAAAAAGTTAAGTAAAGTGAAGAGATAGAAGAGTGAAGTTAAGTGAATTAAAGCTCGAGACGTCAGCACGAAATTGTTGACAATCGTAGATAGCGGTTACGTGTGGAGCTACGCGAGAAGCTGATTGAAGATTGTAAAAATCCTTGTTACAGAGTGTGGATCCTTCACCCATTCCCCAGCCAGTAAAAAGCGAAGTCATCACGAAGGAGCAGTCGATGTAAAAGATAAGGTCTGTGATTTAATTTAAGAGATTGCGAATATTCGTACGTGGCGTAGCTGTAATTGTGCATGTTTAAGCTTTCCTAGATTCAGTTGCTATTCTGTTATTCCGCTAGTAGTAATTCCCTTTTTTGTACTCCACTCTAATTTGTTTCTCTTAAATTTGAATTGTGTGTTTCTAACCATTTGTGCTAATTAGAATCAATAAATCTATTTGATTTGCAATTATGTCTTTTGATCATTTAAGTCCGCCTACACATCCAGTAGTATTTGCAGATATACATGGAGAGAGTAGTGTGAGGGGTGGTTATCAGCCACGACAAGCTTTATTAAAGTAAATGTTGAATAAATACAAATATATGAAAGAAAAAAATGAAAAAGAATATCTTCACATACTAGTTTTCATTCACAAGTTAACTAATAAAAACTCAAACATAAAATTGTACTAAAAACAGAAGAAAAAAAATTAATTATTAAGCAGTTAAATGCATGAACTATATTAACCTTTTACACGCCAATGTTCCAATATTAGAACATCAACTTTGAAATTTTCTGAAAAATTCAATTTTATTCATATTGTTCCATAAAAATTATTTTGAAGACAAAAAGTATGGATTAATTTTTTGAAATTGAAGTATTGTTGCTAAATTAAATAGTCTCTCTGAGAAAAAATTCTAAATAATGCATTTTTTTCTACTTTTGATCGGGAAAAATTCAAAAATTCATATAAAATTCAAAAAATATTTTTATTATTTGGTAAAAGAAACTAAAAATTATCATTATAACTATAGACTGCAAGATATCATAAAAAATATCGTTATTTTTTTTACTATCGGTTTTGAAATTTCAATGTTCCAAAAATGGAACATTGGCGTGTAAAGGTATACTTTTTCACACAACGCAGTTATTATGTTAACAGTTCACATAATAGTGGGAAAAGGTTTCTGTACACTAAAAACTTATAGTATGTGTCAGAAGAAAATATTTTATGACTTGACTTTCGTTTCGGCTCCCTCTCTCAACCCCCCCCCCTCAACCGCTGGACAATCTCAAGTGAATTTCTCAGCAGCAAAAAGCTACCACGTGCGTTTGTTTGTATAGTTAGATGTAGCGTATGTCTTATTTAGAAAGTCACATAATAAGGTTTTATATTATTTTGTGTTACGTCAGTTAGTGAATATCCATTACGCTGATAAGATGATGCATTAATAGCCATTCCGGACTGTAGAAGAGGCTTTGGAATATTTTTATACACAATCAAATGAGAAGAACCTATTAATATTGTCAGTTTCCCCTAGAAGAAAGTGGGTGATTTACTGAAGAGGAAGATATCGATGAAGATACTTTTCAGTCTGTTCTACGGTAGATGTTTGTTGCAAAATCGAAATTTCTGCAAGCATAGATGATGATGAAATACCTCCTGTATGTCAGAAAAGCATAACGAAAAAATGCCTCAAGTGCGAAAAAAGATTGCTTGAGAAATGTTTTCCTAGCTATACATGGACAATAAAAATAGTTTAGGACATAAAAAAACACATACAAGAAAAAACATAATATATTTTGTCTTTATTTCTCACTTGAAAGAATTTGGTAAATCTGTGTTTGTCTAGTTTTTTTTTTTTTGCTTTATTATACTATAGCTTCGAGAATTTTGATATGAAGGTTATTTGTTATTTCTTTGTCCTACTGATTTTTCCTTTATTGTTTCTAATAAGTGATTGTAATTTTCTGAAATGTATAAATTTAGTGTATAAGTTATATTTTCAACTTAATCTGCTTTATTTTGGAATTATATTTAAAAGTTTACTGCAGATGTGCGCAAACAGGGGACACCCATCGGGGAACCTGCCCCCCCTCCATCGGGGTACATTTAAAAAACTCTGCAGGGAAAAAATGATAGATTTCTCTCGTTCACACGGAAACTTTTAGTTCTTTTCCTCCATTTTAATTTTAGATTTTTTAGGCCAATTTAAATTGTTTAGCAGGTATCATGCCCCCCTCCCTACACAGGAGGGGGGAGGGTGAATGATGAAACCCCATTGGGAAATGTTTAATGACACCTCTTGTTAAGATACTACCTCTTAAAATTGTATATAACTGATTTTGAATTTAAATGTCATTGGTTGTACTGTTAAAAAACATGTGAAAAAACTTAATGGTACCCGCCAATATTCCATTTTTGAAACATGCTAAAAATCTTTAAAAAAAATTTTTTTTTT
>BMAO01004346.1:0-59111 GCA_019973975.1 Trichonephila clavata | reverse complement strand
TCCAATTTTTTTACTGAATATTCTTTGAACCATAATACATACTTTAATCAGAGATTTTATGAATAGGATGTCTAGAGTTATTTTTTTTTAAAAATATTTATTGCACAAATCGTTTTTTTTTCTTTTCAAAAGCAGTGAAATTTCATGATGTTTAATGCTATAAATTAAGTCAGAATATTTTTTTTGAAAAAAATCCCTCGATTAAAGTATGTATTAAAGTCTAATTATTAATTATGCAAAGTTATAAGCTGTTAAATGCAGTAGCTTAGGAACAAATGTTCCTTATATGGTAAAAATGTTAGTTTTGAGAAAAATGGATTTTAGTATTGGGTTTAGTAGACTATGATAGGTGGTAAAACATTTTCAAAAAATTATTAAAAAATACTTCTACTGCACGTAGAATGATAGCTTTTCCACCATTAGAAGCGCAGAAATTCATATTTTATTAAAATGGGAAAAGTGAAAAATGGGTTTGGGGACAGAAATTCATGAACCTCCCCCTTAAGCGATTTCTTCCTGTTATATATATGGATATAATTTTTATGATATATTTATTAATAAATGGTCCATATACAAATTCCATGTTCCAGAACCATATTAATTTATTAAAAATCCCCCTTATAATTTGTCGAATTTTTCAAACCAGGAATATATTTTCCCTACAGTCAATGTGCTCTAATTTAAAAATAAAATCTTCTGCTCTCCCAATTGATTTGCTATGACTCAATTATGTAACGCACAAGTCTTTAAAGCCGTAAAATATCTCAAACCAATTACGTATACTTTAAATACATGATGCCGTTGACAGTAACGTCATAAACTTTTCAATTTAAACAAAATACATGAGGGAAAAGGTAGTTAAATGATCCTTTGCGCTTTTAATTAAGAATAGGGAAAATGCTTAGGGAAAAACCGCGCGCGAAAGGGAAAACGATGGCGGGAGAATGTGATAAGCATCTCAAAATCCATTGATGATTTTTGGAGTAGTGCTCACTCACGACTACGATTGCGAACAGTAAAGTTACGAGAAGTCTGTGATGCGAGGCTCACCTGAAGATAGAAAAATCTGCTATTCGTTATTTTTAGAATTTTGCTCTGTCGTAAACCAAGACTGTATTTATTTTTAAAACCTTGCAGCGGATTATACCGAACTTAGAATAGCTTTGTTCTGTGTAACTATAGAACTTTTATACTACCGGACACTGAAAGTAAAGTTTCCTTAGAAAACTCAAGTAAACACTTGTCCTTCAAAATAAGGTGAGTTTATTTATATAGATGCTACATTTATCTATAGTGCATGAAAAAATTTATTAACATTGTTTGATATTTTTGCGCGCTCTTTATGTTTGAAACTTTCTTGCGGTAATGTTGTAAAACTTAGAATATATGCATTTGTATTTCCATGTGATATACTTATTAAGAAATCCATAAAAAGTCTATTTTTTAAAATTAAATTCATGCTTTTTGCATTAAAACATTGCTTCGTATTTATTAAAAAAATATTTTTTTTTATCTTTTTGGTTATTTCTCAAAATTAATAATTTGTTTTGAATCTTAAAAAAAACCACACCGGTTATGCATAAACTAGTGTTTTTTTCTTTTCTTTCTTTCTTTTTTTGTTAATATTTATATGTGCATTTAGTTTGTTAATCATTTATGCTGTTTTTGTCTTAACTTCTACAGTATAAAAGGAGTTTTTTGTTCTTTATATTGTCAGCTTCACTTCGAGTTTGTTTATTTTTTGATTTTTTTTATAGTTTTAAGTCGCGTTTAATCTAATAACTAATCTGCCAAATTGTACACTTATTTTGATGTTTTTCCCCATATGGTTCAAACTTAACTTTTACTTTTATTATTATTGTATTTCTTTATTTTTTCGTAATTTATCAGCTTTGTTATTGATGGAATTTACTTTATCCCGAGGCTTACGTCATTATATAGACGCTAATCCTTTAACTAATATGGTACAGTTATTGAACTGTATTATTTTCTATAATTTTCTGTTACTTTAATTTATTTCAATTTAAGATAAAAATATTTTTAGAAATTTTTTGCATTTAAACATTTTTAATATAAAATTTTAAAAAAATCTTAAAAGGAATATGTTACTACTTTTTCTTGTAAATGAACTTGTGTAATTTTATTATATGATCCAAACTTCGGGTGTATAATTTAATAAACCTTTATAGCAAATTAAAAGATTCGATAGAATAATCATTACATATAATATTCATTTTCTTTTAAAGTCTAGAAAAAATTGGATGCCGGATATTCTTTTGAAATGTTTTATCAAAATAATTTTCCTTTTTTTATAAAGCTACATTTTTCTTTCTTTACATTTGCATACTTTTTAATGCATTGCTTTAAATCAAAATAGTTTTCAGCTAGAATTTTTCATCTTCGAACTTGTTCTTTTATAAACTGTATTATGTGTCAAAAACATTTGCCATTTTTCAGTTTTGATTTTATAATGGACTAAGGAAAGAATATTTCTCTGAAATGTTACTTTTCTAAAGAGACGTGTGTGCAACATTCTAATTTTAACTTAAAAGCCTTTTAAAGCATCATTAGTGATTTAAGGAAAGAAATATATTTTTTTGTAATATCATTTAGTTTTCATAGAAATTTTTATAGTTTATGAATGAGCTTTAAAATTTAAAGGGGATTTATTTTCAACTTATTGTATTTAACATTATATTGAGTCTTTTTGAAACATATTTCTTTTGTAATTAATTAAAATCCATGTAATTTCCCTTTGAACATTTGCATAAATTTTAATTATAAAATAAGAAATTGATTATTTTTTTAATTTCTGTTTTTTATAAATCAGTTATTAATTACTAATTTTTTCCATATAAAATATCATTAAAATGTATTTTATAAAAAATTCTTAATTATTAATTAATCATGCCCATGTCATGCAAATCTTTCATAAAAGCTTTTATATATACACATTTGAACATTTATAACAAATAAATTTTGCGTATATATTAAAATCATTTCACAATTTTCTGAAATTTATGTTACACCATGTACATTTTGAAAATATATTTTGTATATATTTTCATTATATTTGTGTATCTGAATTTTAAACGAACATGTCAGAAGATTAAAAATGTTATTCTTTTTCACAACAAATCTAGATGAATTGCCATTTAATTACATTGACTATATCATAAAAGACAAGGGCACATTGAATGAGGAAAGATTCATTGTTCAACAATGAATAAAGATATCGCCATGTCTTGCAATATAATTTATGCTGATTCAAGGACTCTTTAAAATTTTCCATTTATATTTCGGTTAGAATTAATAAATAATTCTAAATTTTTATTTCCTTTTTTTACTTTAAATATTAATTCATTTGTCATGTGCATGTGTAAAAAAGTCATTTAATATGTTTTGGTAAAATATATTTATTAAAAATGGAGTGGAAAACGTAAGGTTTTACTAAAAACTATATTTTTGTCAGAAGTGTATTTTAGTTTTCAGAAAAAATATTCTCTTTACACCACTGCTTCTCAAACTTTCAGTATTTGCAACTCAATTTTCTATCATAATTTTCATCGCACCCCCCCACCATACAATAACATTGTTTTGAATGCAATAATAATGTAATTTCATACTAAAGCTACAATGCGACTTTAATTATAAACCGTGTAGTAACGGGTGTTGATGAATCAAAAAAGGCAGATGAGCTTGGGTATTTTATTCCTCTTTCAACGAGAACTTCGTTGAGAGTAGTGTATTTAGTTCTAATTGTCAGAGAAATAATTTACGTCTATATTTTTAAATTCAGATTAGTAGTCCTTTATTCTGTTGTACCTGGCAATGAAAGAATCTGATGATGGATTTAATGAGTTGCCTTAGAACTGTAAAACCAGCTAGGGAAATGTTAAGAGAGAAACGGATTGAACGGAATTAAGATGTTTAGTACACAAAGGCTTTTGGTCACGGACCTCGTAATTTTAAACCATGATCAATTGAAGAGGACGACATCGATCTGGCACTGCCTCTCCTAACTTCCACCCCTACCAACGGGAGGATGTTTGAGCTCTCGACAGATTTAACGTGCATCGCTCTCCTACACGGCGTGTCTTCAGCGGCACTAGGCTCGAACTTATGACGCCAGTCTCGAGTACGTTACTTTGGCCTCTAGGCTACCACGGCCCACCTATCGGGGTATCACTGTAATTTAACGTCATACTAATATCAAGACTAAATTGCGTAAAACTAAAAAAACTAGCTACAATGGGGCAAAGAAAACATTAATAACCTTTTTCCCTTCAAAGTGAAACTGAATTCGATAAAAAGAACATTAAGTGATTCTGAATCATATTTAATCTTATACATTCCAAAAAGATGAAACAAAATTCTAACTCTTAATGGAAATATCATTTGGAAATCATGACATTTCACGTAATTAATTAATGACTCCAGTAGTTTTCTGATTGCATTTATTGAAATGCGGTTGAAGTAGCATTAAAAAGAATTCCACGATGAAACTTCTCAAATATAGTTAATTAATTTCTCTAGTAAAATGGTTAAGGATTAAAAATTTATTCATATTTTAGTATTTATTAGTGCTTTAATTAATCTATATGGTATTATCTCAATAAATATAAAAAGCAAAATATTGAAGTTTAAAGGATTTGTGAATTAATCAATATATTTTTATTATTATGCACATCTTATTTGAATTTTGTTTTAAATAGAATGCAGTTTTATAGCACTATGCATATATATTAATAGTTATATCAAAATCTAAAATAATGCTTCGAATTTTGAGTAATGGACGTTTAAAATAGTGTAAATAATTTATATCTGACCGTGTAATACGTTTATATTACTCTATGTTGTATTTATTTTATGTTAAACTTGTAATATTCGCAAGCAACGCCATTCCTTGCATTATAAAGACGATTTATTGGAAACTTGGTAAGAGCCAAGTTGGTATAATTTATGTGAAAACTTTTTTCGCGACTTTGCGCCAAAGTGACGATTATTTTTGGAGATTTCACAATCCCATAGATTCTTCAAGAAATTAGTGGATAAATCTACTAACATAGAGAACTATGACGCAAGCTGACGGCACGGATTTTTTCCCGAAAAATCTGTGAGGCCTATAAAAAGGGAGTCACTCGCCAAAACTGAATTAGTCTTGTCTTAACCACTGATTTGAAGTATTAATTTAACCGTGAAGAGTGATTAGTGATTAGCACTGATAGTTCGGTCTGGGCGCCGTAGAAGGTATGAAAATGTTCTGAGATTTATTAAGCGAATTTGAATACTTTATCCTATATTTCAAATATTGTTTTTCGACAATAAATTTCTATCGCTCTTAAACCTTGTTCTTTGAGACTAATAGCATCATATCCTCGAGCCTCGATCTTCGTAAAAATAGTAAATTTTAAGGAATATTTGTTGCTATGATTTTAATAAGTTTTAATTACTGTAATTGGTCAAGAGAAAAAATAGCAAACGATTTCTAGACACATTTGTAGTTTATAAATATTGTGACGTTTTTCTTCGAGAATAATATTTTATTTTATTTACATGTTTTAAAAAGTGTATTTATTGTCAAAGGTGTAAGATTTTACGCTGAAGCTATAAATTACATTTTGCATGCACAATTAAAAAAATCACAGATTTTATTTTATGAATTAATTATTTGAAATTATAATGAGCAAAAAGTTTTACTTTGTTGTGTTACTATTTCTGCGTTATAGATAACAAATACACTATTATCAGCTAATCACATGCCTCATAAAAATAGTTACTTATCGAAAGGAATAAGTTTTCTTCATTTTTTGCAGATAATTTCTGTCCATCCCTGAATAGTCAGGTTTTTACACATTTTCTGATTATACAGATTTAAAATCGATAAAATGGAAATTTTCCTTTTTTGATTTATCTACGCATTTATCTTCAGTGTTATAATTTCTTAAATTCATTTTCATTTTTTCTTTCATCATGTAAACCTAGTACACATGAAGAATTTTTGTAAGAATATGTATGTATTCATTAAAACCGCACTTTTATCTTACATAGAATTTCTTTATATTATTTTTTAAAGTTTGTTTCATAATTTAATGTTTTTACAAAATTTATGATTTTATAAAATATAAATCTTGAGTGTATTATTATACACTGTTAACTTTCCTTCGAATATTTTTTTTTATCGATATAGTAAAATAATTTTTAATAATTATACAATTAATTTTGTTAATTTATTATTATTATTATATTTAATTATTTTTCAAATTTAATTAGTTTTATTAATTTAATTATTTTTATTAATTAGCTAAATAAATCATTTTTAATATTTAAGAATAAGTTATTTCAATGTCTTATTATTAGACATTAATTACTTTGAAAGCAATTATTAATTTTTAATTCTTAATATTCACTTTTAATATTTAAATATTGATATATTTAGTAATTAAAATAGTAAAAAAAAATGAATCCCATCTATAAAGTAATGGTTATGGTAATGTATCGTTATATGTTATATTTTTATGATTTTTAACATTGGGTCTCTGAAATAATACATCAAACAGTATAGTTTGACTCCAGTACGCATACCATTAGGGAAAACGTCTGTAGCTAGGGAAAAACTATTTTTTGGGGAAATACATACTTTCACAGAGCAAAATTAGTTCTTAAGTGAAATTGGACATTAAAGCCGTCGCATGATGAGGAAATTATATTGTCTAATTTTCGTCTTGGTTCACAATTATAATAATAATAGTGTGCATTTTAGAAGTAGTAAAATTTATTCTGTCAATACGAAACCAATGTTAAATCTTTTCATATAAATGGAGACAAACTTCCAAAATGAATTTATTCTGAACTATTCAATAAGGGGACTTTAAAGTTAGAATAGAAATGACATTTATTTTAAATATCACTAATGAAAATATTGGTTACATAAAAATAAAACATAATTGTTTGAAAATATTTAAAGCAAACGATTTCAAACATGCTTTTTCATACTTAAAAATGTAGTTTGTACATTAAATCGTAAATAGTCGGAAAAGGAAATTTATTTATCGCTTTTGTTATTCATCTAATCTCAACTATTATTTTGTAATGTTATATAATTTCTTTGAAAGTTATTTAGTATAAATTTTATAATGTCCCTTTAATTGAAAAATTTACATTTAGGAAATGAAAATAAAAAAGAAAAACCTTGCCTTATAGCAATTAAATCTCTTAAATTTATAATCTGGCTCTTAATTAGCTAATTATTGCGGGTAATCAAGCTTAAAATGTACTTAATTTGAAAACTTTTCCCCTCCCATTTCATGCATTATTGCAATTGCTAAAACGAAAAGTATCTGGTTATTTTTTTATGATAAATTGAATTCCAAGCCCTGTGGTAATTTCTCCTTTCAGGATTAACAAACAATTCTAATTAATATCATTACTTCGAGAGCACAGTTACTTTACTGCTGTAAATCTCATGCAATATTTAATTATTGGAAATGTTTAATTAGTTTTCAACTAATCAGTTATTCTTGATCGTATTTATCACCCCAAAAATATTGATTTTATATTGCTAAAATTAAAATTGTGATACATATTCAAATGTTATTGACACAAACATTATTCTGTAATTAATATATTTGCATTAAAGTAATTAAACAAATTATTGAATTGTTATAAGTACTTTATTTAACATTATTTTATAAATTTTAATAAAGGGTAACAATTACCTATGAAGCTTTATTACTCGGTATTAGGGAAGTTGGATAAATATTTTTCTTTGCAACTCTGATAGTAATTCAAAATCATGATATCCATCGCAAATAGTGTATTGATTGAAATTCCAGTATTAACTAAATTAAACTAAAGCCCAAAATTTGGATTCACGGAAGTAGATATTATCATTGTATGAAAGTGTAATATTAATCACTGAAATAAAGCATAGTGCTGCAGGTCCGGAGGTCTATTATTTGAATCTCAATTAAGATGGTTTGAAATTAAATAAATGTTATGAATAAGTTCGGCTATACTTTTTAACCTTAGCATATTTAAAGGTGATCTTAAGTCTGCGACTCATACACATTTTTCATAAACAATTCTTAAACTTCCTCATAAATGATCCATAAGTATTTTCCTAAACCTTTCATGATTGATTCAGGATTTTTAGCGCGTTTTTCACGTAGTGGAACAAAAGCGCTATTGGGACGCAAATTTCGTCTTCGTTCCATATTTTGTCGTACCTTTTTCTCAGCCAATAAGCAACCAATTAACCTCGGGTTTTCGGCATTTGGTCTCATTTGTGCCCTAGATGAGCCGAATCCTATTTAAATTTTCCCATAGTTTTCCCGAATTTTCCTACAAATTTTTCCTGAATTTCGCTAGTTTATAACAAAATTTTCTCAAATTTTACGTAGTAAATTTATTGTTTGCAAAAAGTTTCTTTAAAAAAATCTACCTGCATTTTGGAAGAAATCTACATTTAGAGGAGTGGTACAGTACTACTTTCTGTTAGTAAAAAGTTCATTAGTTGCATTATATTGTAAAATACAACATGTGTAAAACGCGCTAAAATTACTTGGCCATGCCAATGATTGATATCTTGTTTAAATATTTCTTATGTATTAAATTTTAAGTTATATTACTCAAACAAATCCCAGTTCATGCAAATTGAATATCTGTAAAATTAATATGATTGTTATATTTTACTTTTACAAAAGTTTTTATTTAAAAAGTTTTACTTTTTAAATCCAAAATGATTCTTCCAAACATGTTACTGCTTCTCTTACAAAATTAAAAACATTGCTTGATTTACAAGGTTAAGAAATATTTTACTTCTAACATCAAAAATTCTAATTAAAACCCCTGAAATACATTTGAAATTTCATGTTTCCATTATTACGCAAAAATATTTATTTTGCTATGAGTATTCTACTTGAATTTTCTTACTTCGGAAAATATAAGAAATGAATTGACTTAGACTATACTTGAATTTGAGAAATTTTGATTTGCTTTTTCCTTTAAAAATATTCATTTAAAATAAAATTTTTTGTATGTATTGTAATTTTCTTAAGCACCTATTTAGTTGCTACTCTATAATTCTTTCATGATATTACTTTTATAGAATTACTAATTACTTCCCGAAAAAATATAAAAATTGCACACAAACATCTTTTTTTTTTGGAGCTGATATAATTTGCTCAATCATTGCACATTTCCACTTAATCTCAGACGCATCTGCATTGAATGTTCTGCTTTTAAATATGTTCCTTTGAAATATTTTGAAGAATTTTCTTTAATTAACTTGGTTGTGGAGTATTACGTTAAAGAAAACTGATGTATTATATAAGAAACATTGATACTAACGTACTATCAACGTTCAAGATCACTCGTTACGTTAGCAACCCCAATTTCGCATGTGTCGTACTAGCTGGATTTGCAACCGTGTGCTTCGTTTCATATAATGTTGCCAATAAAGTTACGGTAATACCCAAATACCGATATAATTATCATTACTTGTATGTTTAATACAGTATCCTATTATGAAACACCTGAAAATTAATAAAGTAAACTCAACTGCAAATACCAATCCATATGCATAATACCTAAATTATATTTCATCACATCTGTGATAATAACATATAATGTTTTGTATTTACTAGTTTTAATCATAGCCCTGTGGCCGAGTGGTAGCATATCTCGCTTCCACACCACAGTGCCTACCTGAAATATCAAAACCAGTTTTTAAATACATTTCCATTTAAAAAGGCTAAATTCTCTTCCATTTTCAACACACAACTTACATATACCATTTAAAAAATTCTGAAATGAATTTTATCTAATTCACAGCATCGTTTAAGTTTCCAGTATTCATAGATATGTCTATATTGGTGTTTTCCGAAGATTAAAGTTTTAATGAAAATTTTCTGTTAAATTAAAGAAAACTATGTGTCCAAGACAACTGTGTAGCCTATAGAAAGTAAGCCTCGTAGGCGGTGCAGTTCCTTTTCAGTTGCAAATTCAGGTCCTGATTCCATTACAGGTCTTCCTACAAAATAATGAAGCTGTTGCATGTTAAATGGTACTAAGCCTCAAAGCCCTCCCGTAATGGGTTGGGAATTCTAGGAGAATAAGGTTAACTTAGGTGGCATACTCACCGTTGACCGTGGTACAAAGTAACGAGGTCCTACCTCAATAGCTCTGGTGTAATTTTAGAAAGAATACAATCTCAAAAATTAACATAATACATTCAGAGTTAGTGAAATAAAGTGGAATTAGTATGGATGTTCGATTAAAGTAAAATAATAGAGAATACTCAATTTCGAAATAAAGTGGAACTTCAATGCAGATGTCCGATTTCAAATGTAACTCGATCATATTTCATGGAATTATCTATACTGCTTCCTAGATGAGTTTATTATTATTACGCTTTCCAAACGACCTTAAGGTATCCGACTACCCTAAAATTGTGAATTTTTATCAAAAATTGAGAAGTTTTTAGTTTATTTTATAGACTGTCGTATGAGCTTTGTAAAAGTAACAAATGTCTTATTTTTCATTCACTCAAATAAAAACTACAAGTGTTTTAGTAAAGCAGATGCTATATCTTTTAACGAGATGTCAAACTTTAAAATGCGTTTTACTCGAAATGTGTTTTTTTTCCTTCGAAAAACTCAAACGGGGGGGGGGGCAGCGATTTTTTAAAAAGCCTAAATAATAATTAACTGAGATTTTTTTTTATGTTATGTGTAACAGTAGAAGTGTTTTAACCTTCAGATTTATCATTCACTGTTTTATTACAAAATTTACAGTCCCTTATGTGAATATAATCAATGTCCTTTTAAGCAATTTCATATAATAACTAAGATAAAGTGCTCTAATGTTTGTAAAAGTTAAAGTATCTCTTATCCTGTAACTCATTTCAAAAATAAATACCAAAATAACACATCAACATGGAAAAATATTGAATTTGTTCATAAACTTTTTGTACAAGGTGGGCCCCATTTATCTAATTTTTTGTAAATTTTCAAAAAGAAATTTCCCATTTTAGTAATATTAATTTCTTTTTCTCTTAATTTTAGCTTTTATTCTTAAAATATACTAAATATTGTCGCAAGTAGTTGGATATCTCAAGAACTTCTCAAGTTAATGTCCCATCATTTGTCTAAGAATTTTTAATATTAATAATATTTCTTAAATTAAGAGTTGGATTTAAAATTTTTAAATCAGCTAAATTATTTTTGCATATTTTGTTAGGCATTTATGAGTTATGCATGCCTATTTTCTCCCCACACATGTGCAAACAAAATGTATGAAAACAAACTGCTCGAAAATAAAATCTTTAACAGAATAACATAACTATCAAATCGATAAAAAAGAAGCCTTTTTAAAATTCAGAATGAATTATTTAAAATATTAGCCTTTCGAATGAAAAAATGTTAATATAACTATCAATAACCCTCTTCTTAAACTGGAATTTCCTAAAAACTTGTCTCAAGCGAGCCTTGAAATTAATTCGAGAGTAGATCTATTCATTAATCAAGAAAAGAATGTGGTTGAAAAGTAGGAAAAGGTAAAATGCCCGCATTATCTCAACTCAGTTTTTAAATACTAAATTGTGTATTTCAAACGTGAGCGTCTTGATACTCAAATTAAAAGTTAATAAGGCATACGTCGCTTCACTAGCAAGTTCTTTTGATTGAAGTATCATAAATTATTAATTAGTTACCCAGATTATGGAGAAAGCTTGTTTTATCTTCCTGGAAAATATTCAGAAATTCTCTGGAGTAAATCGAGCATCTTTATTGAAATAACGCAAGATTTCTCAGGCATGTTTATATGGTTTTGTTTTTGTTAAGGATTACATGTATAAGTTTAATAAAAACAAGTTTGATGATAGTGAATACAAAATATAATTTAACTGCTACAAAGATATATCTTTTACATTTTTAATTGCAATAGTCGAAGTATTGTTATTTTATCAGAATACACATAGGTAGTGATTATGTAAATAAGGCAATGTATATTCATACTGTAAAATTCCTTGGAAATTGTACGTTTCCAACAAATTCATTTCTAAAGCTTGGATGATTTTTCTTTTTATAATTAAAGCAGTTTTACAATTAAACTTATTATTTGCATAAAGTGTAAACATAGAAATGAAGAAACACATTAGTATACTATTCAAGCTTTGGGTATTTATTTTCACCCAAATCTATATTCCGTACACTATTTAGATTTGGGTATTTATTTCTATAAAAAACAAGGCATTTTGGGAATTGAATTTTTTTTAATGAAGTAAATGCTTGCAATAATTCATCGTAAAAAATCTTGTTGTTCTTTTGGTTCTTAAAAACAAAATATTAAATCAAGCGAATTCACTTTACGTGTGATTTATGTGTTTAATATATTTATTTTTCGCGTTTCATTCTGTTACAGAATCTATGAAACGTTTTTCTCCTCTTTAAATTCTAATTTTGAAGCTGTAGCAAATTAAGATTTATCGGTAACTTTATTATATATCACCCTCTATCAAATTTATAAAAATGAACTATTGCGTCACACAAGGCTAGATTGGTATTAAGAAAAGACAACTTCTTGGCTCAGATAATAGTATAATTGAATTTAGGAAAAGAAAATATATATAGGGGGAATTTAATTAATTTGACGGACTTTGAACTTGGAGCGGTAGTAGGAGCTTGATTTTAATACCTAAATCACCATATTTGTGATATGTTCACGAGCAGCTGTAATGAAAGTATCAAAAATGGATTATCAGTCAAATTGTGGTCATCTCAGAGTGGTGAATGACTGAGTGGAACGGAGAATGTCCCGAATTGTATAAATGTCTTTATCGATTTCTAATTGCATTAGAAAATACTCTTGGAATAAAACTAGAAACACACAAAAATATAAATCAAGAGAAAAAAGGTCAATGTTCCATCAGCAGATGTATAGCACTCCAATATCACTTCACATCGAAATCTCCGAGCAGAACAAAACATCCCAACAAATCTGCAAGGCAGTCATGACCCACCGCAAGTCTAAATTTCACGAAAGCTTTTTCATGTGGTTTATCTAAAATATCTCGGTCCAAGTTAATCCTCGTGGCCGCGGTGGCCGAGTGGTCTAGGCATCGGATCATGGCTAGCGTGTCATGAGTTCGATCCTAGTACCACTAAAGATCCGCCGTGTAGGGGAGCGATGCACGTTAAATCTGTCGAGAGCTCAAACGTCCTCCCGTTGGTGTGGTGTGGTAGTTAGGAGAGGGGGGTGCCAGTTCAGGTGTCGTCCGCGTCACTTGACCATGGTTCAAAATTACGCGGACCGTCGCCAAAAGCCCTCGTGTTGCTAATTCAATGCGACGTTAATATTCTCTCACTCTCACCCAAGTTAATCCTCCAACTTCTTGGAGAAACACGAAAAGTGATCGCTGCTTTACTGTTTTGTCTCGTTAAATTTTTGATGTAAAGTTTTGAGGAATGAGTATTTGGTTGTTGAATTATTTAAGTTTCCGTCTTAGCCAGTAAATTCACTCGTTCGTTGCCTAGGGTCCATTGAAACGCCGTCCCTATATCTTTAAACTCTCCAGGATGACCCGGCAATCTAGGATATTTTTAGAGATACATATTTCCTCAGATCTAGCATCCTGCGAATGCAGCTTTAGACGCCCATAGAATAACTACCTTATTGTACAGGTGTCTAGGGAAAAGTTGTTCTAAAGCCACATAAATAGCCGTAATTTCCTCATCAAAGGCGAGTTTTTTGTTTTCCTACAGGCACATAAAAAGAAAGGACGTAAGAATATATTCCTGTACTCACCTTCGGTGAGAGTTCAGTCAAAGAGTCATCGTTATAATATATAACCATTCATGTTAAGGATAAAGGGTATGGATAGTCTCAAATGCAAGTATCTTAAGCTGCTTTGAGGCAATTGACTCTTGACAAATGGTTAGACAACGTCTAGCTTTGTGGCTCTCTCGTGTCATGGTTTACAGAATTTGGGGTTCTTACAATTTCACCATCAAGTTCCAGCTGTTCTCGTAATTCTAGAATTCTCTGTTAAAAACTATTTTGTGTCTTAGGCTCTGATCTTAATCAATTAACTTCTCAGAATATCTCTCTCTTCACTGTTTTATTCATCATATACTCTATGTCAGTCGAAGGCAAGTGCAAACGCAGATTCTAATAGCGGAAAAAAGATAAAAATGTGTTAAATTTACTAAGACATACAAAGCTTCACCGATGGATTACTGGAAAAAAGTGATGTATGTTGATGAATTCTGTTTAAAATCACATCACGGAGTTAGAATTGGGCAGAAATAGTACGTAAGTGTGTATTTTATACTTTCAATTTGCCATTCCAGTGTTTTAACTCTTAAAGCCTTCAATATGAGTTATGAATTAGTTTACTGACATGATTTGGATCCTTTAATTCGTGTGCAGGGATGTCTGAACAAGGCATCGTACTTTAAACGTCGTTGTGCTGATCGCATACATCCTGTAATTCCGATGATTAACCCAATAACAACAGGTATTTTCAACAGGATAATGTGCCATGTTAGAGAGTGTTGGAATTATATATGATTAATTAAAGGAACACATGTGGCAAATATTGCTTCAAGTTATTGTCCTCCAATCCCCATATCTCACAACTATTGAAATAATTTGAAATATGTGTTCAATATCTAGATTCACAAAAATCCAATTTCACTATTGAAAAATGGTATTGTTCAAAAATGGTCATAGAATTTTCAAATGATGTATCAGCATCTCGTAGGATGCATCCAAAGAATCAAAATTGTAGTAGAGGCAAAATATTGTCAAAAGAGATACCAATGGGAAGTCAAAAGGAAGTGGTCACTTGGTACATAACTGAAGATCAGATAAACTCTTCACTTCTTTCTCTTTTGGACAAATACTGGATACTATTGTTTCTATACTTTAGACTATATCATTGACCTTAGATTATATTTTATTACTTTTGTATTATATTTTATAGCTTTTGAATATTCCTGGCAATGGCTTCTTGAGATTCATTCATAAAACTAAATGGATCTTAGCGGTCAGAAACTATTACTTTGAAACGAAATATATTTCAATCGCAATTTTTATTATTCGATTCTCCATTCCATAAATTTTATTTCAAAGATTATTGTTCTCATAGAACCATTAGAGACATTCTTTATGTTGAGGCATTACTGATGATGATCTTTAATATATTATTCATTTCAAAATCGATATAAGCGTTTTTTAATATTCCAATGATTCAATTTTTCTCCAAAATATTATATTTTTAGGACAATAAATTTATCTTGAACTTGTACATTTGAAAACAAAAAAACTACTCAGTTTCCAAAAAAAAGCTAAGTTTGTCATCATGCTATCAATATAATTTTTTTTGGCTACGGTAAAGTGTTGAAAATACACTGATGCTCAAAATTAAAAGAACTTTTAGATTTTGTTCGATTAACTGTAGAGCTGCAGGATAGATTTTAGTCAAATTTGGTATGTATATAGGGCTGATATATTGCAAAAATAAATAACCATTCAACAGGTAAAATACACACGGATCATCGTGAGTAACTCATCGAAGTCGGTAGGTATGAAACAGCAATTGCAGAACAGAAGAAAAAAATGGTTAATATGAGGGTATGGTCCCCTTTTTCAGATAAACAAGCCTCACACCATGATTTTATCCTGGAAATAAGGGAACTTATGAGTTCCCTTGGCAATTCACCCCATTCGTTCAGCAACTCTGTTTTCAGGCTTTGGATGGTTCTCGAAAGGGGTTGGGAGTTACAGATGTTCTCCCCAGATCGTCCCAGGCATTCCCTCGTAGGGATGAGGTCTGGAGATCTAACCGATCAATCCATTCAGTGAATATCCTAACTTTCCAGAAATTAATTAACCGGATGATATATATGTACATCACGTTGCCATCCATAAAAATGAAATCAGAGCCAACTGCACCCGTGAATAGACGATCATAGGAGTCCAAGACATCATCGCTGTACCTTACAGTAATCACAGTGCTTATTTCAAAGGCATGGAGGTGTGTATTGAACATTACCAGTAGCGCACACAGGAATTTTTCAGGGGGGGGGGTCCAAGGTCGAAAGTCCACTGTTCTTGTACCATGCTTCAATACGTCGCCCAACATATTCTTTTAATTTTGTCAATTTTCGGGAACAAAAAACAGTAAAAAATTAATTAATAAATGAATAATTGGCGTTAATTAATAAAATTAATTATTAAAACCAATACTTAGTAAATTTTTACGTACTATATTCATAGAATTATAATCAATCGAAAAAAATCAAGGGCTTTCGGGTGTGGGGGGGGGGTTCGGACTCCCAGGACTCCTCCATTGTGTGCGCCACTGAACGTTATGTCTTCTCAGCTGATGAAGCCTCTACTTCCGTAATAGTCAATTTCTCGGACATTGAAAAGCGGGTAGCAGTTCTCTGATTTTCTACATTTATTCTTGTCCTATGTGCATACCAAATTTGATTATAATTTGTCCAGTAGTTCAAGAGGTAATTGAAAAAAATCTAAAAATTCTTTTAATTTTGAACACTAGTGAATTTATTTTTGAAAACGGTACTTTAAAATATTTTAAAAAAGTATTCCATAAAAGAAATAGTATGTTGTGAAGCAAAGTAAATAATTGCGAAAAACATCACGCACGGTGCATTTCTCTTTTTATGTGTGTCTGAAAATGGAGAAGCGATTATATTTTTAATTTCTTCAAGACACTATATGAAATAAAATATTGAAGTATTTACTTATATTTTATACAACTTAATATTGTTATCAATTCTAGTAAGAGACGAAGTTGAAGGCGAAACATCTGTGAAAGGTATTAGAAAAGTACTGAAATCCGTAATCATTGTAATTAAATTAATTTAAAATTATATATCTGAAAAAATTTAGTTTTTTCTTGCTAAACTATATAATTTATGATTGGAGATTGTTCATTTTAAAAATGTTATGAATTAATTATGAAAAAGGAGATGCTTCAAATAAACAACAGTTATTTTGACACTTGAAAAATAAGTTAATAATACATTCATATTTTATTTCAAAATAATTATGAATAATTAATGAGAATTTACTTAAGATTTTTATTTATGCTAATAAAATAACGATGTATAACAAGCAATTTCATTTTGTTTCATAAAAGACAAATCTTCGAGAAATGTTTAAAAATTTAAAGAAGTTTTGCCAAATCAAAGAAATACTTAAAAGAAAAATCTTTAGGTTTTTTTTTTTGTTGTTGTTAATTTCTAATGTATTAAAATTGTAGTAGGAAAATAATATAATCAGAATTAATGACATTCAATAAAAGTTTAATTTTCTCAATCAGATGGTCTTTAAATTTTGATTTCTTTTTCAAATCTTTGAACAAGTTTCTAGCTTTATTCCGGTAATATTTACATACTCGTTGGAAAAGTTTATTTGCATGATCTTCCTTTTCCAATATTATTTTAACGATATTCCTTGAACACTAAACATGAGTTTCCTATTGCATCAATATTTTCTCTTAGCAGTTTCTATGCATTTAAAAGTGAATAACTTCCGATGAATCCAGCTTCATATCCTTCAGCTCCAACTATGTGTTTAAATAAACTTCAGTTAAGTAAAAGGGATATGGATATCTACGTATAAGTTTCACAATATATTTGAAGATATACATTTTGAAATAAAATAAACAATCTATATTTGTTTCAAGTTAATAACTATTCAAAGTTTTCGTTTAATCTTTAAACTATTTTTTTCTCATGCCACTAATTTGTATTTAGTATTCTTGAAAGTTTTAGTTGAAATTTTTTATACACCAATTACACCTTAACTTTTTACAAATAAATTATTACGATAGTAAATCGCATAATATTTACACATATGTAGGCAGTTAGTACAAGAAATAAAGTGATGAGTTATTTGTGGTTGTTGTCGTGTGTTTCATACTGGGATACATACGAAACAGATAGCTGAACATTAACATTCAGTACAAACATAGAAGAATATAGACTTTTTACTACAAACGATGATCTCAGCATACAACAGAAGGGGTGCGCTGCTTTCCAATCCAGACGGGAATCCATTTCAGGCAAAAGTCCGACTTCTTTTCTCGAAGTACATCCATGCCTTATTCGGGATTTGAACCCGAACCTACTCGATTACAAGCTGAGTGTCATAACCACCATACTAAGTAGGGTAGCAGTACATTAATTGTAATATTTAAGTGAATTGTAAGCCCAACCTCACCAGAAGCTTTGGCACTTCAAAATTACTTCATGGATAGTAATTTTGATAAATTTGTTGCAACTGTTTTTATATAAAATAAGTGCTCATACGCTTTTGCTGTATTTATAGAATTTTTTCTTAAAACGTGTAACAGCGGTCGGTTCCTGCTTACATTTCTGAACCTCCTTGTCTACCTGCAAACCCGGCTAGATGTGTGGGAGAAACTAAATGATCATCAGACATGATTTCAATCTAATTAATTTATTGTTTCTAAATATCAATCAGACACAATATCAATCTAATTAAAGTAGGTGATTAAATAATAGAGTGCGGAGTGAGATTCTATAACATGAAGATACTACTACTACAGGCCCTCAATTGAATTTAAGACAGCTTAAATACGCTCAAATATAACTACGTCGCTCATTAATAAGTTAACTTCTACTTAATCAAGCTCCCAATACCTGTACTTTTTATGCATCGGATCGTACACGGGAAACTTGCAGGTGATCTTTAGAGGCTTGATTAATGTCGTTGGATCCACGCTCTGTAATCTTTTTCCTGGATAACTCCAAGACCTCTAACTAATTCCACTCTTTTTCAATCTTCAACTAACAACTAACTCGCAGACTCTATGTTACCTCCTACTTGCCAACTCACAAACTCGCGAAAACAGGATTTATATAATATACTTCATTTACATGATCACGCTTCCTTAATCGGAGAAAGTTGGTTGAAATAAATATTTTCCTAAAAGAGTCATGAAGGGATTAGTAGAACCGCGTATAGATCCGTCGCAAACGTTATGGGGATTAGAAGATTTCAGAATTTAGCACAGTGACAACATTTGAAGCAATGCTAATATTGTCAACTTGTACGTAAGTCCTGATTATATAGCTTACAAATTATAAGGAAAGTACATGTTTTTAAAATTATTTTATTCAATTACTTTCAATTTTAAGCAATGAGTTTTGTTCTTAGAATGTTTTTTACTATACTTTTACTATACTATACTTTTAAAATACTTTTACGCTAATTTAATCCTTGTTTTTTCCTTTAAATTTCCTTTGATGTTTTCGAATAATTAAAAAAAGCTATGTTATTTATTTCGCACACTATAGTGACATTATATCCTTTCAATTATGATCAGGAACTTGTGGCTGGCTTGAGTAACTCACCTCGATGTGTTTACTTGTGGAGTAGAGGTTCGAAATATAGTGACGCTTAAGGTCCGCCTTGGGGGTGAGGGCTATTTCACGTTAAAACATTCGATGCTCAAAGCTCTCCTGTTGGAGTGAAGTGGAAAGTCGAAGAGGTTTCGATATTTCACGTGCCATCCTCGTCGCATGACCATGGTCCAAACTGTAAAGTCCATAGCCGATAAGTCTTGCGTTGCTTTGGATTGTGCAATAAGTTAAAATAAAATGAATTGCATCCATTCAGACTTGTTATTTAATGGAAAACTTTGAATATCATGAAAAGTATCACATTTAATCTTATTTTTAACATGTTTCACTACTTGAGTAAAATATTTCCATTTAAAATCAGAATGCCGTAATCTCTGAATGTCCTCCACTTTGTAAGACGAAGAAAACTGAAACTGCTAAGAATTTACTCTTAAGCGCCAAACGATAAAGAAAAATACTTAAAGAAGTCACATTTGGAAATTTAAGTTAGCAGAAAATAAAATGATTCAAAATACATAATTTGGCTAAAACAAATTCGTATTGAGACAAGATAATAAGGTTAATTGGTTATGAACCAACCTAGAAAAGAAAAAAAGTGTTAAATTACGAAAACTCATTAACAAATTAACAGCCGTTCGTTGAAGAACAAAACGCATGATCAAAAAACAAATAACGAATAAATGTTGTGCTTCTGGGTTTAATTTGCTTCTAAAGAAGTTTCTTGTTTACTTCGATGTTTCGCAATGATTGCATTTTGTTCAATTTTTTTAGCCTAGAAGAATTACACTAATTTGTATGTGCCTTATTTAATTTCCTTTGAATCTTAAGCAGATAAACATATTTGTCTCTAGGGAAATCGGCTCAGTTTTCGATAAAAGAAATTGTTTTGCTCTAAAATAATTAACAGGAGTATACCATTTCATTACTCTCTTCGGTATCTAGCCTTAACTTAAAAGTTCTAGAAAATGGAGAAAGTTAGATTTCCTTTACTTTCCATTTTGTGCATCTGGTTTTTTATCTGAATTTTAAAAATATTTAAAGTAGTTCTACAGAATTAATAAAATAAAATCTTCTAAAACTAAGCAATGATTTTATTGATTCTAAGCAATGATAACTATTTTGATTCGATTATAAAAATGATAAGTTTAGATGTCGTGAGAGAATGATGATATATATTTATCGTTAACAAATATTCAAATATTTTTATCATTTCCCTTTTTTTTCCAATTGATTATTGGCTTTTATTTCATTACGTTGATTCTAGAAGCCTCTGTTTCTGGTTTCGAATAGAACTCCCATTTCTCTATATACATATATATTATATAAATGTAAGTATATATACGCTAAATTGACAAAAGTCATGGGTTATATTACTAACCTGTCGGCTTTCCTTTTGCCCGAGGAAGGGCAGCAACTCAACATGGTTTAGATTCAAACAGTCATATTGGAAGTCCCCTGAAAAAATATTAAACCTTGGTGCTTCTACAACCGTCCTTTCTTCTTAAATTGTTGCCAGTGCAAAATTTTGTGCACGAACTAACCTAGGGATTCCATCCTATAAATGATCAATTGGAATGACATAGGACGATCTAAGAGATCAAACCATTCATTGGAATTATCCTGCATGTTCTTCATCAAATCAGTCATGCAAATTATTTCTTCAAACCTGTTGTGAGCCGATAATGTGGTGCATTGTATCCCATAAAAAATTCCTTTGTTTGAATACATGAAGTCTATGAGTGGTCGCAAATTTTCTCCAAGTAGCTGAACATAACCATTTCCTGTCAATTATCGATTCATTTGGACTACCAGAGCACTAAGTCCGTTTCATGTAAAAACAATCCACACCATTATGAACAATCCATTAACTCTTGATCAGTGCCTTATTTACATCTTAGACCCATGCCTTCTTGGTGTTTGATCCGCACTAAAACCCTACCCTCACTTCTTACTAACTGGAAACGTGTCTCATCTGAGCAAACTTCACTTATCTAGTCGTCTAGGGTTGCTGTAAGAAATGTCGTGCTGTTAGTAAAATCACTCGCGTCAGTCTTTACTATCATTTCCCATTAAAGCTAAATTCTACTCCATTGCCCTATTGAACGTACACATCGTATGTCCCACATTGATTTTTGTGGTTACTCCACTCAGTGTTCCTTTTTTGTTAACACTTACAATGCTATGCACACATCGCTGGTCTCGGTCGTTAAGAGCACGAGGTAACCCATAGCGTTAACCATCGTAGGACATTATGCCAGAAATCAGGTATTCATGCCACACTCTTGACACTGGACCTTGGAATGTTGAATACCCTAATGAATTCCGAATCCGAATGCCCCATGAGACTTGCTTCACCAATCCTTGCTCAAAATCTGCTGGTTACCATCGTGCGTCAATAATAACGTCAGAAACTTTTTCACGAGAATCACTTGAGCACAAATGAAAGTCTTTCCAATGCACTGCCCATTTATACTGTTTGTACGCGATACTACTGCCATATGTATACTTGTATGTTGCTATCCCATAATGTTTGTCACTTCAGTGTATATTCAGAACAAAAACCATTTAACTACAATATTTTCTCAGGAAGAGTCAGAGAATCTAAATTATTTCTCATAAATCATTTTATTAAATCTTTATTATATTAAATATTCATCATCATTATATTATATCTTTATTATTCATAAACGAGAAAATTCCGTCTTTTTAAATGTTGAACACACTTTATCCTGTCATTTTGTGACGGATCTATACGCATCTTTCCACTAACCCTCTGGGAAATTCTTTTCGGTCAGCATTTTCAACTAATCTTCTCCGAAAGGCAGAAAACGTGATATGCAAATTAAGTTTAATATATATATATTCTTTATTGCGTGTTTGAGAGTTAGTGAATTGTGAATAGATTAGAAGTGAGGTAAATTGGCAGTTAAACGTATGCGTAAACAAAGTAAGAAGCCAGAAGTTTGGAAACTAAGAAGGTGATTATATTAGCCAGCGGGAAGTGTTAAAGTCAACTTTAAGCAAATAGAAGACTGCAAGAGTTCAGGTACTGTGATCTGAAATCAAGTCGATGCTTAGAAAGTGAACTATTAGTGCGGCCATTAAATACGTAAGCTCTGTATAAAGTTATATTAAAGATAGAGCTGCATGATTGAATATATTATCCCCAACGCAACCTCGTCTTTCTCCCATTCTATTACTGATTAGTTATCGTATTCTTAGTGTTATTTGTGTTTGATTGTTTAGAGTGATAAATAAAATAATTGGAAATCATCATGTCGTATGATCATTTAGTTCCTTCCTCACTTTTAGCCGGGTTACAGGGTAGAAGGGATGCAAAGTAATTATAATTTCACTTTATTTTTCCTAATCACTATTCTGCTGTTAAGTCACTGTTTTATATAATTGCTCGAAACTTATGTAATGGCAATTTCGCTATGTTTTGATTTTTAAATCTCCCATGGAACGGGATTTTAACTTTTAAATAAAATTTGCTTCTGCTTCCAATCATATAAAACAACATTTGAGACATGGTTTTAGCAAAATGTTATTTTCTTTTATGTTTCTAGTAATGATGTTTGCTGAAAGAAAACATATACGAATGCAGAATTTTCACAGAAAATTACACATTGTCTTTCAAGTTTTCTGAACACATTGTGTAGTATTTTGTCCTCTAATGAAGACTTTGCGTGGTCTGGTTCTTTTCCTGCATGTTCAATAACCGGAAGAACTTCCTGCATTATACGAACGATCGAATGATTGATGACCTTGCTTACTTTTGACAGCTATTCGCTTGGGAGAGTATAGGTAGAGGGCATTGATTTAGGTATTACAATTTCAATTGTGTGGAAAATATATGATGCATATAATAGTATTTGAATGACGTCTAAGAAATGCAAATATTTGGTTCTTTTTTGGGATAGTTTAAAATTCCCCATTAGTTTTGATTTTTTTCAAATTCATATTAAGAGCTGTTTTACCTGATATGGATAATTTTAAAGATATTTTTTTTGCTCTCGATATTGTAAGATGAATCATAAAATGCTTTAAAGAGATATACTATTTCAATAATGATGCGCTATAAAATATAATATTTTGGATATTTTTTTTTAAATACATTAATGAAAAAAATGATGGGTTATCAGTAAAGTGTTTTTTCGAAAACTTGTGTTCCACTTTATAATTTTTAGAAGAAATTTATCTTTTTAGTTCTGAAAGTGCTTAAAATAATGCACTAACTGTTTTGTGTAATATTTTATTGAAAATTTACGAAACATCGGTCAAAAACCTATCAAATAGAAGTGAAGCTTTTCTAAAAATTTCTGCTAGATTTCATTTCTTGATTAAAACGGAAATAACTGAAGATTGTTGCTGCAAATCCTCCTTATGTTGGTTGAGGTGAAGATCACGCTATTAATTGGATTCACTGTGGGGAAAGGGGATCCGTACGTATCTTGAATTGAAAAGCCATTAAATCAGCAACAAAATGTTTACAAACGAGTGTTTGCAATAAATTTGCCTTTTATTAAGTTAAATGCTGGAAATGAGAACGTGATATGCGGACAAAAGAAGCTAAAGGAAGAGAATCAATTGGTACTTATTCGAAATGAGATGAAACCTCTCAAACTTACCAAAGAAAAATTCTCCTAGATCTTGTAACTTATAAGTAACTATGTAAATATGATTTAGGCACTAATTAATGTAGATATATCGTCCACTAAAATCTATTCTCTGTAATAATCTATCATATATGATTTATCTCACTGTTTTTTATACATTATTCAAAAGCGACGTTCATTTATGGAGTGATGTTCCAGCTCTAAGTGCCAACTTAGTTGAACGGAAGAAAATCCTAGTTGAAGAGGATAGACATTGTGTATACTCCATCGTTACAAGATTATATTAATTTTTTCTGATAAAAGATCCCGGGAAAAATATTTTATTATAACTTGATTTATGGAACGCGAATAAGTTCTTTCATAAATGATTACATTATTTAAGGAATTCTTAGGAGAAAGAAAATTTTTCCCTTCAACTTTCTTTTTTAACCCGGGAGCACGCGCACACTTGTTACTAACATTAATCGTCACGCGGGATGACTGAGTCACCCCAATCTATTTTTTTTACCGATAAAATCGTTTATTTTTCTAGAAGTCTTACATATTTTTTAATCTGTTACACAGATAATAAATGTCGTTAATTCCAGGAATTCTTTAATTATATTTCCATCTAAGAGGGAATGATATATTTTATATAAGTTCTTTACAGTTATTGATGAAGAGAACTTTTCAATGTTTTTCCGTTTGTTAATTTTGAGAGAAAAGAGATTCCGAATCAGAGAATGCATAACAAGGTATCAGGTAATTACCAAATACGTATAATGTTAACTATAATTACGGTGACCGGTAGATCAGTTGATTCGTTTTCATTTATTGAATCCTTCTCATATACTGTGTTTTATTTTCTTAATTTGAATAGTATTTTGTAATTCTTATTAATTTGATTATTTATTATAGTATTTATTATGATTCACACATCTATTCAGCGATAAGAAGTTGATATTAGAGTAGTGATAGATGAAATTCACAGATACTACATTATATGAAAGATATTGTCAGGTAAAATTGTCATATTTTGTTCAAGTTATTGTAATTTTATTGTCCTTAGATGATTTCTAATAGTATGTTGAATTTTTTCTTGCATGTGCCTTTTTGACAGGGTGCAATGTGTCTTGTGTATACTTGTGGTTTCATCTGTTTCTTGATTGATCTTTTTTGGTACCATTTCAAAACTTTCCTTTCAACTCAAATGTTTCATGTTCATTGCTTTTTTTAAATTTACTTTCGCTATCAAGACTAATATGCATTATTTCAGAAGGTTTTTCTTTTGCTTGATCCGTTTCATCTTCCTTCAATAGAGATCACAGTGCTCATTTCTTTCTTTTATATTCTGCTCATTTACATTTAAAAACCTTAAGTCGTACAGCACAGCAATCAAAACCACTTAGTTGTTCACAGGGGAAAATGTAACATGTTCATAGATAGAATTTTGGAAATAAAGTGATCACGCGGAGAACTCAGTCTATCCAAGTATTTTAAGATAGTAAGAAAACGTTTGCCACTTCCAAAAAAGAGGAAGAAATGTGACAAATACGTTTTAGTTGCCATGTAGACTGTCCTGCAGGAGGGTACTATGTCAAGGTCCTTTTCAACGAATAGATAGTTACCCCAGAATTAAAGATTTCGTGATCCTGGGGTGATTCTGTGCCCCTCGTGCCCTATCTTGGGTTATTAAATATGAGAAAAAAACCAGTAAAAAATTACCAAGTAATAAAAAGGAGAATGTTATGAATTAAATCATCAAAGTAAATTGAAAATTCTCATTCCTCGAGTAAATAATGTAATTCCTTAAAATTCCTGAGAGTTATATTGAAGATAAGAGAGATAAAGAAGCCTACATAGATTATCTCTCCTGAGAAAAATTTAGTAAGATGAAATTTAGAACCATACAATTACTAAAATTTCTCTTTAAGAGCCATTTAAGTGTATCCGTTGAGCAATAAAAAAAGCTTTACTTTTAAATCTCATTACACCTCTCCAAGCACTTACCTTGAATCATTCCGCCTCGTAAGCTTATATGTCTTACTCTTTGTTTTACAATTTTTTGTAGTTTATAGCACATCTAAATAAAATTACAATGGTTACGCATAAAATTGCTTTTAATTTACTACATTGAAGAGATTGAAGCCTATGTATTGTAGCTCTAAACTTGTGTATTGCCATTTTGGTGAATTAAACTTTTGTAGTCATTTAATGTAAGTACTACCATTATTATTACAGATATTGCAACTGATTTTCAATACAGTTTAAATGAAAATGTTTTTCTTCATGATTTATTAAAGGCTTACAAACAAAAACTACTTAAACTTTTCCAATTTTTAAAAATTCTGAAAAAGATTTCAACATTCGATTTGATAATTTTTTTTGAAAGAGGAGGGAGGGTAGTTGAGCTGTGAAAAAGACCAATCACCTCACTCTCATAAACATTTTCTTTGCATAACGTGTGCGAAGTCATTAAAGGGATTATTATTGTGAGCTTTAGTCCAGTGTAAGTTGAAAAGATAGTTTTAGATTAAGGAAGAATATAAATTATGAAAGATAACTTTAATAATTAAGCTTTAAAAAACTCAACAGTAATGATAAAATTTGCATATGAATAAAAATACTATTTATTTAGGAAATAATTCAGTCTAATGTAAAGTATGAGGGAAAGAAAGATATATATATATATATATATTTGTTTTTTAAGTATCTGAAATTAAAATATAATAATAAAATTCCTAATTTTACAAAATAACAAATTTTAAATCTTAATTGCCGGAATTAAATAATTATATATTAGCATATCGTCCCCATTTAAATGTGATGCATTTCATTTATATCATATTTAAAATACCGAACTCAGTAATCAAATATTAATGCACTATTAACATTCCCTACAGTTTATTGATTACTTTTGTACAACTTACTTTACTTTTTATCACTTGTTATTCTAAATTTTATATATAATCATTTTTTCCCAAAGAAAGCTTTAGATAAACCACTAATAATAAATAAATTATTACATTCAATGATTTTTCATTTATTGCATTGAATCATTGAATGACATCATTCAATGACTTTTCGTTTGTAAAAATGGGTTTTGCTGTCTGCGATATACATAACTATGCACAGTGTAGATGAACTGATGTTCGCAAAATATTTTATGTGAATCTCCAAGTCCTCACGTTGGAGTGGCGTAGAAGTTTCTAAATGGGATGCCAATCCAGGTGTCCTTACACTGACGTTAGTAACCCTGTTAATCAATCCATTGTAAATTTTTGAAAATATTTACCTTCTAGCTGAAGTACCCGTTCTTTACACCGGTTATTTTTTTAATAACAAAAATATTATTCTTAATATGATAGCCGAGTTGTAAGGATAGTAAAACACAGCACAAAACAATGCATAGAAAAATGTAACATAGCTTTTTAATGAATGTATTTGTTATTTACCTGTAACATCCCTTAAGCCCTCGTAATGCCCTTTGAGGTCATCTTTCCTTTTTACAGTGGATCTCAGTTCCATAGAGGGCTTAGGTCTACAAAATTTCAAGTCTGTAGGTTAAGTACTCCAAGAACGGGAATATTTATCTATAACGCCTCTTTAGCCCTCACAACGCCTCTCGTGGGTCGATTTTCGAAAAAAGTTCTTTAGTTGCATACGTCTACTCCATAAAAGAAACGCGCCTGCTAAATTTCAAGTTTTTAGGAATAATATTTCAATAACAGGAATATTTGTCTATAACGCCCCTTAAGCCCGCGCCGAGCCGAGCCCCTTAGGGTCAGTTCAGGTAAATACGGGAACTTTATTCGTGGATTGGGGATAGAAGGCTACCACACCATGTAACTAAATCCCTTGATCATACCGAACTCTTTCTGAGTTTTAGTGGCCCGCACAATGTTCACGGAAAATATTACATATTGATAATAAGCAATCAATCAAACAACAGTACAAAATATACATAAATGTTCTGTTTTGTATATATTAACACGAAAGGAAATAATTGCTATTTAAAAATTCTAGAACTCTCTGTCTCCTTTTTACATTTAAGAATTCCGATGGAAAATATGATGTTACTAAACATATTTAAAACTAAGAATTATGTGCGACGTTTAACAAATTTATGCTTCTTTAAAATAAAATTCGATATATGTTAATTTGTGTCATAAATTATCACCACAACTATAGTGAAATATATTGATTTTTTAAGGAACTCTCAATAATTTATGTTCAATGAATAATGATTTTTCAATAAAACTACTGTTGGAAACTTAATAAGTTTGAGGAGAAATCAGGTTTTTTTTCTTTTTCCTCTCTTTTCAAAATTTAAGTTAGGTGAATAATGAAGTCTGGACCAAGTCCCCAAAGGGATTTCAGCTTAATAGATTAAGGAAGTGATTTCAAAATTTCGCCTTTAGTTATTTAAATTTCACTCTTTATAATGCATATAACTGTCTGGATGCTTTCAAATTTAGCATTACTTAATACATTAAAAAACTCCTAAGTCCTTTAATTATATGTTCTTCACAGAATCAGAGGTTTAACCAAAGACAGTGTATTTTAACATTAATTTGAAAAAACAAAAGGTATTAATTAGTTGATGAATAACATCATGTTGAAAATGTTCTCGTTAATTAGCAACATAAAGAAAGTTACATCAAGCACGTAAAATGACTCCAATGAATTTAAAGTAAAGAATCAAATCTCTCTGTGGTGGAAGATTAATTTTAATGATGAATATGCCATGATTTTAAAGCTTGTGCCTTAAAGTATTCATATTTCTCACTTTCTATAGCAAAAAGTTTCAATAGAAAATTGAATTTTAGTAAAAATTGGCATTAAAAAAATTAAATGTAGTGCTTTAAGAGATTATAAGACAATGTAGCGGGTTTTCAACATGTTTTCAAAACTAACCTCTAGGGAAATCTATTATGTGTGTTGTTTTATTGATTTGAGGACCTCGTCTTGTGAAAGAATCATTGCTTATATAAATTAGGATTGTCATTTAAAGAGTAGTGAAGTTAAAACGTAAAGGAGAGGTTGGGAGGGAAATTGTAAGAAAAGGTTAAAAGTATAATAATGTGAAAAAGAATTAGGCTAGGACTCGCGATTTTATTACTACTTTACAAAGTAGAAAGCTGAAATTAAAAACAGTGTGTCTGTCATCCAAATAATTGAATACGGACAAGTAAATATTATTATTAATTAGGTTCTATATTTGCTACGCTCCCATTAAGTTTTGGGCAATTAGATATTAGTATAATATGTTTTTTGGATCAAATAGAAGTAAGTTTCTCCAAAATGTCTGTTGATCATATATCTCTCAACTCTAATTAGAATTCCGGTTTGTTTCAAACATTAATAAATTATTCAATTTCTAAAGAAGACATAATATACAATATTTTTGGGGGGTTCATTTAAAATTGATTGTAAAACACCTTCTGTACTTAATGCAATTTAAAAAAAAAGAATTTAAAATTTATTAAAATCTTTTTTTTTCCAAATAATAAATAAGATGTCTATTAAACAATTTTAAGACCACTTGAAAAAATTAGTATGCTATTCACATCAAATAAGAATCATTATAAAATGTGTGTGTAAATGCATTAGTATTTCATTAAGACTTTACATTAGACGTAAAGATTGATATTTTGAACGTGTTATACTTTATGTATTAGAAATCTCCTCGTGGAGGAACATCTTATATTTAAGAAGTAAAAGAAAATCTTATCTTATAAGAGTACTGGTAAACGTGAAAGAGAAATAGCTAGGTTAATGAACCATTCTAAACCTATTATTTGCAATATCATAATTAAAAAATATGATTCAAGCAAAATAAAATGAAAAAATGAAAATTTGGACAATACTGAAAGGATTAAAGATTTTTTTTCTCTGTAGATTAAAAAGGATCTCTCAACTCTTGATAATTTGAAACTTTTTAGTTAAAAAATTTCCATGTCACAATCTGGAAGGGTCTTAAAATCAAATACTAACGCAAAATTCATAAAAATGCAAAAGAGACCAAAGTTGTGTTAAAACAATGTCCCAGCATGCAACGAAGAGTGGAAACAAATTATATTTTCTGATAAAAATATACTTAATCTTGACAAAACCCATGTTTTAAATGCTTCAATCGACACATTTTAGGAGGATCATTAATCGTATGGTGAATCTGTACTGAAGACGTATTTTTAAACGTGTGGGCACTGCTCAATATCAAGTTATGCTGCATGGCAATGGGATACTGTTGGGACTTTTATTAGGCTTTGCTAATTGGATATTTTAGAAGAACAATACTTCTTGCCATACATATAAATCGTAACTGAAATGGTTTAAGAAAGAACTTTTAGGTTTTTACATGGCTAAGTCAAAGTCGATACAGACCCATAGAAAAGCATTGGGAATATGTCACAAATACTGTTAATAAGGAACAGTTTTGATATTTCAACTAATTGAAAACAGCCATCATAAAACATATCGTAACGGTACGATTTCAAAAATTCATCTTATTTTATTTATACAAATACCAGGCATTTGGCCACTAGGCTATTAGTCTCTATCGAGCTTCCCAATACTTAAGAATAATAGAGTTAAAGGACAATAATGCAGTTCGATAATATGGTCCTTATCGATGGAATCTCCAGAGTTATAGAGAGTACATGCTGAAATGTCCTTTAGTCGAATTGTAAAAAGATGGACATTTAAGCAATCGTGCTCAGTCAAAAGACGAAATAACGCTACGGCTAGAGAACGAGGAAAATCTGGAATGACTGGCTTTGAACTAGTGAGACACTCCCAGGCCTTTCCCTTGTTTCATTTGCTAGATAGGAGGCAAACCTTCTTTAAATTTTAATTTAATTAGAAGTTTTTCAGAATTAAAAGTCATCTAGTTATTAATGTTTTGAGGAATAGTCGTTCCCTTCATTGTCAGGAAATTGGCTCTTCTATATCCCTCGATGGCACAATGCGCACGAACCCACTGCAAGACAATTGAGTCTTTCAAAGTGTTGAGAATCTTTTTGCATTCATAAAATTATTCGGAAGTGCTAACTTTGTTGTTGGAGACTTTGTTGTCTGAAAAGCGGCTTTGCCATCAGACAAAATAACAGCCCGATGAAAATAATTCTTCTGAGCGCGTAATTAATTCGAAACAATAAATATAACCTAAATTTCTCTATCAAAATGGGTGTAGTATCTCTTCCCTCTACCTTAAAGAATGCAAAATGGTTGCAATAGACTCCTAACCGCAGTTCATTTCAATGAAAAACATTATTCGAGATTATAAGCAAAATAAAGATAGAATATCATATTAATTTTCTGTTTTTGTTTGTTTTTAGATAAAAAGGTTTTATAACTTGTTATAACAATGCATTTTTCACTTTCTATTACTTTGTTAAATTAATCAATCTTGAATTATCCAAAATTATTTAAGACTTATAGCGAACACAATGTGATTCTGTATATCATAAAATTAAATAAGTTTAAATTATAATTAGACCCTCTATTTACTTCACAATTTAGAAATTTAAAGTAGTCTTATAATTTTTTAACGGACAGTACAAGATGAATCAGTCAATAAATTCTTTGAATTATAACTGATTCATTAGTATTTTTTCGGCCTTAATATATTTTCTGATACAACACTACGAAAATTCTAAGCTGAACCGGATTTCAAATTTAAACACATACAACTTTTAACACTATTATAAGCTTATTATTTTTAGAAACTCTCAATATTAAGCTAACTAAATTTATATTTGAAAATAAATTTGCAGGAAGTTGAGCATTTTATTATTTTAAAATTGATAAGTAAATAAAGGAAATAAAAACATTTTACAACTAACTATATCTTTCTTTTTTATTCTGGTGTTCTAATCCTATTATATCATATTTAGTATTTTATATAGCTTTAGAATGATTTACTCAGTATTATAGAATTAAATAGTATTAACTTTTTATAATCAATAATGTAAATTACATAGAAAGAAGGCAAGAAGGGGAAGAAGCAAAGGAGACAGGGTAAATTTCTCGTAGAATTTTTTTTCTCATTAAATCAAAACCTTTCTTAAATTAATCCTTACTTTGTTTAAAATATTAAGCAGAATTACACGTTACCTCAAAACACCTTTTTTTGTTGCAAAATAATGAGTTGATAGAAAAATTAAACAAATTAAAAGACTTTTATTAAACTAATTTGCAAAAATGTCTCTTTTATTAGCAAATTTTTAATCAAGAAGACTTACCTTAACTTCCGATATTTGAGAATAAAATCATGCATTATGCAACATACATGATTAAAAAGATTCTTTTTTTCATTTAAATCACTAGAGGGTGCAATAATAATAGGAAAAAAGTCTTAGAAATTCCATTATGCACAATTAATTAGAAATGGCTCACCCATCAAAAGCATTTGTCTTGAATTAATAAATATTCATTGTTTTAATTCATTTGAATTAGTTTTCTTACTTTGCTCTTAACTTTTCCACTGTAATTAATATGCATCTCCATTGATTTGCGGAAAATCAATATTAAGGCATTTGAACTTGCAAGAATCATTACAAATTAACTCTGAATCTCTTATGAATGTTGAATAATCATATTAATATCATTAAAAGAAATTAATAAAATGTTAAGAAGGAAAAAACCCTCTACGCCACTGAAAATTAGAAACTTGGTGAACAAAAGTTTTGTGGCAACTATAAGAAAAAGTAGCATACTTGATTTCTTTACATGCAGATTATACGTGAACAGATTAAAAGAAAATTTTTAAAAAAATAATGCAGGAAATATCCATTTGGTCAATACACCAAATAACAAGGATTTCTAATTAATGTACAGTTTTAAAAAAATGCGGTATGCGTAATTACTTAATCAATTTTTATTGAAGCTGGATAAAATAGGTATTGTTAATAGCTTGAAATGAATTAAATAATTGTTCTATAATGGATCAATTACCATAGTTAATTGCCTTTATAAAAATAATGTTCCCATTATATGGTATCTGATTTTTTTTATGGAATTTAGAAGTAAAACAAATTATGCAAAAAAGCTTACGTTCCAAATTATGTTTTAATTCCACAATAAATTCTCAAAATATTTGGGGGAATCTGTAAGACGACTATATACAACAAATTCCTTTGAATAAATGACTCCCGAAATGGCTTTCCTTTACTTTTTAGAAATTTAAGTTTGTAAACTATTATACGAAACCTCAAAACAGAAAATGTGGAAATTAGAACGCTTTTAACGAATATATCTAGAAAAAATTCGATTTTGAAATAATTTTTTTATATTATCATGTTATACAGAAGTTATAGGTATGATATGGGTCAAATTAAAATATACATCAAATTTGTACTTTTAGCCAAATTTAAGCAATATTAACACTATTAGTATAACGGGCAATATTATTTTGTTTCACCTTAACTTTTTAGCTTTAACAAGAAAATTATACTTAAAAAACTTCTAGACAGAACATGCGAGTTCTAGCTGCACATTTAAAAACAGGATATAAACACATTATCTATAATAAAAATAAAGATAAGTTTTAAAATACAGCTAAGAGGACATTAATTCTTATTTTTTATATTTTTTTAATAATTCAGCAGCAAAATAAACATGAAGTAAAATCAAAGTGTTTAATTTTATACTTTGATTTCTTCATTAGGGTGTTTATAAATCAAAGATGTCGCTATTATTAAAAAAAAAGTTCATTACTTTTTTGTTTTGAACAAAATAAAGATTTTTCTTATCTTAAATGTGTAAAATAATAAAAATTTGTCATTTATTTTCCTTTAAGGGAGTTGTTAACCTGACCTTAGATTTACGTATTTTTTACGAACTACAACATAACATAGCATGCCTAATGGCTTTGGAAAAGAACACAAAATATAAATATTCATCTCTTTATAAATGTTACCTAAGTAGCATGTTTCTATCTATTCTTAAGTATAAAATTATTTTTTTTAAATATAAATTTCTATAATGTAAAAAGTTATAAATGCATTGCAAAAATAATGCTCTGTAGTTTAGCTAAGACTTTATTAATCCCATCGGAGATTTTTTGAGAAATAATTTATTTTACTTTGAGGAACACAAAAAAATTAACAAACTTTAACTTTTTAAAAACTAAATTTTTTGTGTTGTTTCCTAAATATTTTCAGCTCATAAAATGAATTGGGAAAAAAATAACTACTTATGTTTGTTCAGTTATATAAATTAAGAACCTTATAAGGGATCATGTATTTAATATTTGATTTTATTTCCAATTTTTATTTTAAAATTGGTTTTTCCCCGGAAAAATAACTTTATTTCCTACCTTATTAAACAGGTCTTGGATGAACCTTTTATTTTAAAAATTAATTTAATTAATTTGTACTCTTTTATGCATATGTAGTTTTATGAATGTTTATTTTCTAAATCTAAACTTTTAATAAATTTTAAATAGTATATTTTTGAAAATTATGTACTTTGTACATAAAAAGGCGCTTATATATTTAGCAATAAATTAAAATCTTAATTATTATTGTTTAGAATATATTATGAACCTTGTGTCTTTTAATAGCCACTTCCCAATTAATCTTGTATAATGTAATTAAAATCGTTAATGAGAAGTGCATCTTGTTTAAAATTTAATATATGAGTGCATTTATGCCTCATTATTTGATTCAAAACTAATCATTATTTCGTTTCCGTAATTGTGTTAATTATGGAAATAATAACATCGGTACACTTTGCAGAATGAGATTTGAAAATATAATTATATCTTCAGAAATATGAGAAATTGGGGCTTAATGCAATACGTTAAAGAATGCATTATTTATTTGCTAAGTCTAGCAGTTAAAAATTTTTAAAAAATTGAGCCTATATTTGGTGCCTACCTCAATATATATATATATATATATATATATATATATATTTGTATTTGCATTCAAAATTTATTTAAATACATATTGCACATACTTTAGAGAATTCATTTTGTGTTATTTAATACACAAGGGACGTTCCTAAAGTAAATTTTTCATTTTTGAAGTGAAACTTCTTTGCTCAAGGAGTGAATGGAAAATTTGCCCAGTTTTGCGTAACAGGGAGAAAGCGAACGGAAGTAGTGATTCCCCCCATCCCACCGAAATGTCGCCGTGGTGAGGAGATAGCGAGTAGGAGGAAAAGAGAGTAGGGGGGGTTACACACGTGACTTGCGTCATATCCGTGAAAAGGTTGGGCGATTGCTAAAAGGGAATTGCGCATCAAAAGTATATCTTGCTGCTATTGACGAAAGGCGCTTAGGTATTGGTGGCCTTAAGTGGGTACCCTTGCTACTCTCGTAACGAACTCGCGTGGTGTATTTTCGTAGTTTTAATGTTATAAACGTGCCGTTTTCAACGAATAAACGCACCCAAAATATTACCATTATATGGCTCTTCCCGTTGCGAGAGTGTCTGGGGCATTGTGAATATGTCACTACTGTTAGCGCCAGAATCGCTATGGATAGCGTCTTCTAAGCGTCTAACACAGTGACTTCTGTTAGTGATGCATTAAGTTTATAATATTAATTTTTATTTCCATTGAATCAAAATAAATTCTGGTCAGATAGCCTAGAACAAATGCAAAAAGAGGAAAAGAGTTTCGTGAAAGAAAAAAAAAAGCAAAACTAGCAGCAATTCCTGGCGAAAGTCTATATATCACCAGGTAGTTCTGTCGCAGCTTTTATCATCTTTATCTATAAAGTTTTAGTGCTGTACACATAAGAAGTGCTGCAATCATTGGATCCGACGATGATTAAAAGCCGGTTATCTTAACTGGAGACTTCAATAGCAAAATTAACGGAATGAATTCTTGAAACGGACACTGAATTTGTCAATGCATACTGATTCTAGAGAAGGAAAAACAATATACGGAACCACGGTTAATGCAGTTTTCTCACATTTTCTTGATTGACTATAATCGAGGTTTTTTATTTCCTAGTTTAGTTACCACACACCTATTATGTATTTCTTGGAAAATGTTGATGCAGAAAATTGAATAAAAATATTTTCATACAATAAATTAAGTTTGAATTTTATGTGATTAAAGTAAGTTCTACCAGCAGTTTAATATAATTAGATCTATTCCTGCATTTATGGTTAATGTCGCCAAAGAAGTTTCACTTCTATTGCGTGGCTTTCCACGTTCTTTTTTTTTTTACATAAATCCTGTATTGTCAGTAAATAAATAAGTACTACTGTTGTGTTGTTGTTGCTTCTAATGTAACCTGTTGGACGGATAAATACTCCTTTGCGCTATGAGCTAACACCTTGCTCTATTTTTCGATATAGTGCAAGGCCTTCAACATTCAAATGTTTGTCGTAGCGTGATATCAATTTGAAGAAGCCACTGCAGTAAAATTCTGTGTAATGTACAGTACAAGGGATTGTCACTACCGTAGTTTTCATTCATAGGTGTAGAGCAGCAGGTCTTTAAACTGTTTCCACGGAATTCTAGGATTCCACGAATCAAAATTTAAAAAAATTGAAAATAAAATTATAAATGTATGCAAAATAGTTTCACGTTTCTTTCCTGTCGAGTTTATATGACCATGAGAGTTTAAGCCGTGTTCTCCCAACAAGGGTCCCATTTCCTACAGGGGGTGATTTATAGAACGCCTGTCTGTGATAATTTCCTGCAACTTTTCGTGTGGGAGTTCGTGTACTATTACAAAAGGTACACTTAGCAAAATTATATTCTCAACAAAAGTTATAAAAAGAGAGTTCTTGTTTTATAACATGTTGAAGGGCAAATTGGGTAGAATGACTCTGGGGAAAAAAACCTTTTTTTTAAAAGAAAACTGAGGTAAATGGAGTTCTCTGAAAACACCACTTAGTTCTAAGGGTTACGTGAGTCAAAAAAGTTTGAATACCAGTGGCAAAGAGAACGGCTACTTCAGCCTTCTTCTTCACCCTGTCTTCCTTCTCTATACATGTAACACTAGCGTACAAGCATTTGCCGAGGCATAGCCTCTTCACCGTACACGATCTGTAGAGGTTCATGGAGGACAGACACACTAGTTATACGTGTCATTCGTACCAGAAAACAAAACGCGCTTCTATATTCAAGCACGTTGTCGACATGTCTGTGATCTCGTGATTTGTAACTGATTAAACTCGGGCACGCTAGTCTACTTCTGCTCTCTCTTCGGCGCTCTGTATATGCATCATTTCTCTTTGGATCCACCATTGAACCTTCAACGGATTTTGGCGATTGTTTATTTATTTCACTTGGTGTGCTATTTCCTCTTTCATAAAAAATGGCAAAACTTATTTTCTAAATGTCCGTCGGAAAATAAAGATGAATAATCTTTAAAATATGCTTACTTATTTTAGAATCCAC
The DNA here is from genome assembly GCA_019973975.1 of Trichonephila clavata. Lineage (NCBI taxonomy): Eukaryota > Metazoa > Arthropoda > Arachnida > Araneae > Nephilidae > Trichonephila > Trichonephila clavata. The sequence continues at coordinate 21,724 of BMAO01004346.1, read as the reverse complement.
AATTTTATAATTATTTGCATATATTTTATTTTAAATTGCTTTGCTTTATCAAAGAGATTAACATTCCATATTTTATCAACTTTTAAGTATATTACTGGATTTTAATTTCAATCTATTTAAAATCACATAATAATTGAAGCCTATGGAACTTATTGTTATGCATTATATGACTTGGAGGCTATTGACAACCATTTTTTAATCGATATGCGCTGAAAATAGCTTAACACGAAACTGAAGGGACGAAACTATCTTTTCGAGTTAAAGGATATTGCAAAACCCCCATATATCAACAAAATTAAGTTTATTAGAGTTTATTGTATGTTCATAGATATGTATATATGCATATATTTAATAAAAGACAATGAAACAAAAACATTCACAAGAACTTCATGAAAATTAATACAAAGTTTTCAAAAACAAACTTTTATTGACTATTGGGAAAAAAATCTGATATATTTTTGCATTGTTTTTTAGCATCAAATTCTCGACAAATTGATAGATATCGTCCGTTTTGTTATTCATTCACGATTAGAATGTGTCTAAATAATTGCGCATACTTTTTGTGATGTTGTCACTTAAGATAATGTGGGGGCATGGAAGCTGCAATATTTATTTCATTTTCGTCGTTGAAATCTACATTAATGCTATTTTTTGATGTTTCAACAAACAAAATGGTTTTGTCTGTCAAAATTGGGCTGTGCACACATTACCATCATCTAATGCAATGGATTCTTCCGATAATACAATAGGACAGTCTAATCCGGCTGGTGTTTTCCATATTTTGTTTATTCCCAGAAGGGAAATATTTTCATGTTAAGGTATCCGACTGGTTGCGACAACTTTTTTTTTTATTTTTAAAAATGGAGATATGGGGATTTTTTTGTTATTTTTAGATTTGTTGAGTGCATTTTAAGGAAAATGTGCTAAAATTAAGAAGGGAAAAAGAAATTTTTGTTTCTAAACTGGGAAAAAATAGGTAAAGATTCACAAAAAAACAGCATAAATGCGGCCCATTTTGCACCAAAGGTTTACGAACAAATTTTCAATTTTTTCAATCTAAAGTGTTGCTATATTATTCAGTTTTGAAATGACTTTCAGGATAAGAGATATTTTATTTTTTACAAAAACTAGGGAACTTTATCCCGGTTACTATATGAAAATACTTAAAAAGATAGTGATTATATTCACATAAGGGACTGTAAATTTTGCAATAAAACAGTGATTGATAAATCTGAAGGTTAAAACAATTCTACTATTATACAGATTTTACAGAAAAATATTTCAGTTAATTATGTTCAAAACGTTTTTAGCAATCGCTGACCCCGTTTGATTCTTTTCAAAAAATCACATTTCGAGTAAAACGCGTTTTAAAGTATGACATCTTGCTTAAAGTAATGGCATCTGATTTTACTAAAACGTTTGTAGTTTTTGTTCTAGTAAACGAAAAATGACAAAATTGGTATTTTTATAAAGCTAATAAGATGACCCATAAAATAAAATCATAAAAAAAAATTCTCAATTTTTTTGCAAAAATCACAGTTTTAGGGTAGTCGTATTAAGATTTCATTTCGTATTAAGAGAAAAAAAATGCACAAAAATACATATATGTAGTAGTTTTTGGAACCACTGTATTATTTCGCATTTATCAATATTTCGTTTTAAGCATTTTCGTGTTAAACGCATTTTACTGCATATCATTGAGATTTAACGGAGTTAGGAAATCATTACATGTGTATGAATAGTAAAATCTGTGACTTCTATAAGTAAAATATAGTTATTATTTCAATTGACTACGTTTCTTTCCACATGGTACTAAAGTAGGCCTTATAATTTAAAAATATGTATTTTACAAAAATTTCTCTAATTTTTTTTATTGTTGGAAATTAAATTATTAATTATAGTTAAGAAATTAAATTATTAACATAAGATTTTGCCATGTTTGACTAAGTAAATGTTTTTAATCAGGATAATTGCAATGTATTTTCTTATTAAATTTATTGTATTCGTTGTTTCATTCTTACTTTTGTCACTTAACATTGATACACATTTGCTGAATTAATTTGAATTCTAAGTCGACTTCAACCATTCTTAATGTAATGAAATTCAGAGATTCAGCCGTCGAAAATTTCCTTTCTTTTTGTTTTCCCCCCTTTTTTATAAGCTCAACGCACCGCTTAAAATTCACGGACTTTACTCGCTAACAAAGTCGCAAAATAGCATTAGCATAAGATTTTCTTTTTTTTTCTTCAAAAAAAAAAGTTGGATTAAATCCTTTTAGGAGCTCGGTTTCAAAGTCTAAAGAATAAAAGTAGTCAACTAAAACCCTTCGGAATTGCTCGTTTAATTCAAGCTTACTAATTGACGAGATATTATGTATATTAACATGCCATTATATATTCAGGATATCATGACATTGAGACTTACATACATATATTATGTATTGTAAGATTTAGCAATCATACTCCTGCTTTTTTAGGTAGCATGTAATACAATTATATTCAAGGTTTTTCAAAGAGAATTTTAGTCACAGCCAAGAGGATATGTATTTATATACACATACAACCCTTGTATAATATAAAGTAATTTTTTAATAAAATCTCTTGATAATAATCGGGTGTGACAGCCAAAATTTCGACGTTTTCTTGTGCAGTTTCTTAAAAAGAAAAGAAAATGCGATCATTTTGCAATTTTTATGTTTTTAGTTGTATTTTAAAGTGTACAAAAAAGGTTTTTTTAAAATTAATTTTACATTAGTTTGCTTTTAATTTTTTATGTCAAAGTGGAGTTCTCGAAAAAAAGAAGAGCTGTTTTGGGGAAGCACGCAGCCTTTTGCAGTCATCTGAAATAAAAAAAAAATCAAAGAGATTATTGTTCTGTGGACTTAATTCTAATGAACTAATCAATAATATGCATATTAAATAATGGTGGACTTGTGGAAAAAAAGTTTCCAAAATCTAATTTTTCTGTTGATAAATTGTTTAAAAATTTAATTCATTATTAAAAAATTTAATGCTTTAAAGGTATTTAGCTATGTGTGTCAAGAATAAAAATTCAAATTTTTAGCCAAATCGGTTCAGAAACTTTTGAGTCAATGCTTTTGTGAAATTTTAAAAATATGGTTTCGAGAAACACGTTTTAAGTTTCCTCACGTTAATCATCATTAATCAGCTACACCTGGTGAATAGAGAAATCCTTCCGTTTCCTCAAAGTTATCATTTTCATTTGCTTTGAGAGCCCTGCGTTAGGTTCTGGTCTCTTTTTAGTAGGCTGCTGCAGTTTTCTTTGCCTCAAAATTTGTGCACTGTCAACAGTGTCAGCGTAGTCCCTGGCCGTTTGACCTATTGTGACCCCCCCATCACCTCTATAACTGAGTACAGTTAGAAACAGGTATTAAAGATGCAAGTAGTCGTATAGGTAGCAATTTCCAAAACGTTTTTCCCAGCAAAAGTACTATGCTTTGGAGCGAAATTCCATACACAGTGATTGAAACATTCGTTATTATTTTGGATGTTTCCCCCAAAGATCCTTTCAACAAATCGTCAGATGCTTAAGTCGTTCATTGGTTTTATAAGATTTATAAATTGCTCGTCAAATGTTACTGGGTGTTCATAAGCGCTCTCTTGATTTCCAGCTTACAATTGTTGATATTTGCACCAAGAATCTGTGCAATATAAGTGCTGAAGGTTTTGATTACTGTAGAAAATTCTTATACTTCGTCTTTGTAAACTAAAAAGGTTTGCTATAATACGTATGCCTGAGAATCCTAGAATAATAGGGACAAAAGGACAGTAAATAGGGAATGGTCAGAGCAGCGGCCGTTGGCGCGTCAACACACTACGGCGAGCCCTCTTCTTTTGACTATAACTTTGAAAATATTAAAAATGTTCCGTCTGAAAATTTTAGGGTATATTTTTAAGACGTTTTTCTTCCAAAAAAATGCAAAAAAAAAAAAAAAAAAAAAAGGTTTTTTGAACCAGTCACACCCGGACTACTACCTTTAGAGAAAACTCAAATTTTAATTTAAAAAAATGTAAAACATGTTTTTTAAATGAGTAAAGTGGTGTAATTTATTTTTCTTGCTTGGACTATGTATGGCAACATACTATGTTTATATTTCCGTTACAAGGAAAATGGTTTAACTCAAAAATTTCTGAGAAAAAAGTCAAATGAAGGAGAAATAGTTCTCTAGGAAGCTTTTCAAATGACGAAGAATATTTTCTTGTATACAATTGCAATACTGCATCAATTGAGTGATAAAATATTGCTTGTTTTTGTCCGAGTTTTATTTTTATCCAGTACGAATCATGATATAATTTTAATGCTGTCCCCTCCCCCATATTTTTAAGAGTCAAGTTCTTTATCCATGAAGACTGTTATTTGAATATTAGGCAGGTAAAATTTTCAATTATATCCAATAACTTCTCACTGAAAATCAATAAATAGCAAATTCGTTTCTCAATACAAAATAAATTTCTCATTCTTAATTATTTATCAATCTAAGCAGATTTAAAACGCTTTGAAAATGTGTCAATAATACATTTAAAAAAACCTTCCATCATGTGCAACACAAAAAAATGTAATTAGTGAAATTTAAAAAAAATATTTGTGGTTATAAGTAAAATAAAGGATGAATATCATATTAAATTTCTATTTCTTTGTTTTTTGACAAAACGTTTTATAACTTCCTAGCAATGTATTTTTCACTTATTTCTATTATTTCATTAGCGTAATCAATCTTGAATTATTCAAAATAAAATACTTCTTATAATAGTTATATACATATATGAGATATCATAAATAAGTTTAAATTTAGAACTATGAAGTAGCTCTTATATTTTTTTTATCGAACAGTAAAAGAAGAATCAATAAAGCATTTCATTTTTAATTGATTCATTAGTCATTTTTTAGTTTTGATATATTTTTCTAATACAACGCTACGAAAACTCTAAACTGGACCAGATTTCATATTTAAATACATACAACTTTAAACACTAGAATTAGCTTTTTATTTTTAGAAACCTCAAGAAAACTAAATTTATATATCTGAAAATAAATTTGCTGAAAGTTGCGTATTTTATTATTTTAAAATTGATAAGCAGACGATAAGAATTATTAAAACATTTTACAACTAAAACTTGTTTTTTTTTAATTCTGCAGTTCTGATCCTATTATAATATCATATTACCTTTGAATGTATCGTTTTTACCAAAATACATTCAACATACACTTCTTTTTTAAAAAAAAAAACATTAAAGTTAAAATTTATTAAAAATATCACTCTAATCTAAGCAATGAACCGAATATAACTCTAAAATACACATACACTACTTAACACAGCCTTATATTCCTTAGAGAAACAAGCAAAAACACCTTACTAAAAAGCATCCAAACACTCTGAGTCGAAACCAAAACTCAATAAAAACCACACAATCTAAGTGTCCTCTGAACAAAACAACTTATATCGGGTGTCCTTCTCTGCAAAAGTACCCAGACGTCTCCGAAGCGCAAAACCGAAATCTTTATTACCAACTTTTCGTGCTTGGGGTCTTGTCTTTGGGACCACTTAGATTCCATTCTGTCCCTCATCGAAGCTAATGCATCAACTCTCCTGGAGATATTGGAGACGGAAATGCCTACATAGAAGGAGTGAGTGTGTTTTTGTGTTCAGTGTTTATCGAAAGAGTGTGGGTCACCATCGTGGGCGTGTTATCTTTCAGAGATGGGAGATAACACGTTACAGCTCTTCCATCTAGTATCGAGTGACAGGGAAGGGTGTAAGTTTGAAAGGGTTTTGTTATAGAGGGTGAGGCAATTTTTCCTGGTATGCAATTTTCTTTGTTTGGGGAAGACTGGGGATGTAATAACTGGATTTCCCCTTTTTTTCTGATGCATGGTTTGTATTTTCGAGAGTTGGGGATATATTGGAAATTGTATATGTTGGACATTGGAAAATGTTTTTTTAAATTAATTTATGGTATATATTTTAGAAAATATTTTGAATTCTTGTTGAAGTATCTTCTTCGCTTGTAAAAATTATTTGTAAAGTGAGTTAAATAAAATGAAGTGATAATGGAAACGAAAATTAAGAACTAAAAACTAATTTAGAGATATCGAAACTGCAATAAATTAATTGCGTTCAAGAGTGTTAAAAAAAGATAGAAAGGAAGGAAAACAGGCGATTTTGGCTATTTAGTAAATGGCTAATTAAATAGAAATAAAATTCGAAGATTTATTGAACTAGTTATTGAGTAGCACACTACTGGCTATTATGTGTGACATTATAAATTTAGCAGTGTAAAGGGCTATTTTTTGATAGAATATTGTCTTAAGACAGTGCTTCTCAAACGTTCAATATTTGCGACCCAATTTTCAGTCATAATTTTCATCGCGATTCCTTTAAAGAACTATGTAATGCTCCGATGTTGTGAAAGATTAAGTAATGCAGGCTTTGATGGTTACAGGAACAAGATATTTTTAATGTTCATGAAGTTCCACAACACAAGGAGACACACACACAAAATACATAGTGTAGGAATGAGACATAAAAGGAGGGAAAGGCTTTCCCTGACTCCACGTGTATACAATGGCTCGGGGACCATCCGGCGGAACAAGATATCAGGAAAAACGTTCTCTTTTCCCCCAAGAACAAGTAGCGCCTCCTGGCTGTCGTTATTTGTCAAGGGAAGGCAGAGTTTAAATGTAACTGTTACAACTATGTATTGAATGAAATAATAATGCACTTCAAAGCTAAAGCTACAAAACGACTTTAATTGTAAACTGCACAAATTATCTAGATAAGTATTATATTTTGTATATAATTTTGTATATGGCAAGCCCGTGGAACTCACTAGTAATTACTAAACTTGCATTTAATTTACTATTGATAAATTAACTATTAAATATTTTTTGCCGTACTTATACGTTTAGAAGCATGTTATTATCAGTGTGAATTTGTGTTTAATTTTTTTAACATGTCAGAATTTTTTGTTTTACTTCCTTTCAGTAAATTTTGATAACTATTTTAAATCTTTCATTTTCAACTTTTCGATATATTCGCGCCCCCCTCGTAGGGTTATCATGCACTCCTTGATGGGCACGCCCCATACTTTGAGAAACACTGTCTTAAGATAATGGGATAAATTCATGATGGTCACATGGTAAATGCAATCACGTGCTCTCCAATGGTAAAGTTGTTCAAGTGTTAAGATTCTTTAAGGCGATATGGTACCATCTTCACAATTTTTTTTTTATTTTTAATATCTGATATTTGGTTTTAATTGTATTTTATAAAGGTTAATATTAATAATAATTCAATACAAATTTTTTTAATTTGTTGTAAAATTTTTTAGACTTTTAAAATTTTTTTTAAATTTTCTAAGGCTTTTTTAAATATGTTTCTTTTTTGCAAATTTTTTTTCCAAGTAGCTTATACTAAATTACATAAAACTGTGCATGGGTTTTTTTCCTGCTGCTGCTCTTTAGTTTTTTATTAAATTTTTTATAGTTACACTTCCAAAAATTCTAAAAAAAATTAATTTTGATTTTGAAATTTTTTAGAAAAAGTACAAAATTCTCTCTTGTTAGAGCTAATTCCATGCACAGTTTTACAAAACATACATTTCAGAACATGTATAAAAAATTTCAAACCCATACTTCAATTATCAAAAAAGCCTTAGGGTTTTGAATACAGTATATGTACAAAAATTCAACATGGAGAAATATGAGTTTGAAGTTTTCATTCCACGAATAGTATGATATAATATTCATCGAATAGTCTGAAACTTTTATGAACTATTAATCAGCTTATTTAAAACTACTTAACATAAAAAATTGCACAAATGTAGAACAATTAAAAAGTATACTGCCATAATGAATACATAGAAAAAAATGAATGAAAGATCAATATTTCATAAAACTTTATCTTAATAATTATAATAAAAAATAAATACACACACTTCAGAGCTAATTCCATGCTCAGAGCTAATGCAGAACATGTACAAAAGATGTGTATGCCTTTATTTTTTATTTCCATGATTTTAAAAGCCTTCGCATGTTAAATATTGTACACGAATGAAAGCAAAATCAAATAACAATTTATAGGTAAAATACATCAAAATCTAAGAGCTGCATATATATGTGCATCTGTTTAAATCAATATCTTAAAATATTTTAATAATAAAAGTGTTGAACTTCACACACATGGGATACATATATATCACCAAAAACAAATATATAAAAATGGGAGAGTTTTTCTATTCTTGCGAATTAGATGTTTAATTATCTGAGTAATCAAAATGAGATTTAGTATTTGTGCTTTGGGAGAATCCATTTTGAAGTTTTAATTTCATTAATAAAAATATCATATAAAACACGCACAACTTTTAAATCTTGACCAAATCCATTTGCTCTTCCCCAATAAACAATTCACAAACTAGAATTTTTGCATGAATTGCACAACTCTTTCTTGAAATGATTTGTTACTGCATATATAATGGCAGTCTTATTTACGCGCGGTAGACAAATAATTAATTCATCTTTTATAAGGCTCTTTTCTAACAGATAATCTGAAATGTGAGCGTGGTAGTTGTCGTCCAGCATCAAATATTGCTCCATAACTTGATAAAAAAATGCAGGTAAAGCTTTGAAATTTTGCAGGCATGTTTATAAAGATTCGAGGTATCAAATAAGCCAATAAAAACTTTTCCGACATTTTAAAGATTTTTAGGGTACCATATCGTCTTAAGAGGGTTTTCTAAAATTAAAAAAAAAATCTGATATAAATCCTGTACTTTTTAATCAAATCAATTAATTTTTATTTACCTATTTTCGTTATTCATGTGATTAAATATGTACTTTTTAAAGAAAGTTACTGCAAAAAGCAAAAGTTGGCAGCAGCAAAGCATATGATCTGATTGGCTGAAAACACGTGATTGCATTTATCATGTAGCTATGACATCGCATGAATTTGTGAAATAATTGAGTGGTGATTGCAGTTATCATATGACTATGACGTCACGTGAGTTTATCCTATTGTGTATTGTAGGATAATGTATATACTAATATTTCCTCAGATATAATTTTAATTGTATTGCTGAAACAAAAAATATTCTTTATTACGTAATTGTAATCTTCTTTTCACTTTCAAATGACGCATAATTCATTAAAAGCCTCCTTAGAAAAATATAATAATATTCACGCTTGGCAAAATTTACTCATTTTCGCCATTATAAGCAGAAAGCGGATAAGTTTCAAACGTATGTGTGGTAAAAAGTGTGAGGACTTTAAATATAAAAAATCTTAAATTACTTTGTAGTTAGAATAGGATATATACTTGAAGTGAATTTGACGATCGGTTTCTATGTCTAAAATGAAAGTTGTAATGAATATATAATCAGATATTTACATTCATTACCTATAACTGCCTAGTAGTATAAGCTCTGCAGAGTATTGATCTACATACAAATTTTTTTTATATACATTTTAACCAGTATTTTATAAATTTGCATTGAAACACGACTTTCTGTTTGTCCAGAATATTTGCAAAACAACTTCTTAAAACAATAAAAAGAAGAAAGGAAAAAATCTAGGTAAGAAAATGTAAAAAATGGAACAAATTCTTTTTTTTTTGTCTCAGAAAATCACATTTTAACAATGGCCTGTTTTTTCTCTTTATAAATATGTATTGAAAATATTTAAATCTGAAGCATTATAAAACATTCAAAAAGTATAATTAATCCCTCAAAATAAATTTATTCGGCTTTAGTTTGAAATAAAATACATTTTCTTTCAATAAAACAAATGAAATTGTTATTTAAAAAAGCAGGATTAAAAATAACATGCAGCAGTGTGTGTGATTGGTTTTTTATACTAAAGAACTCCATTGTCTACTTGTTATCTGAATCTAAAGAACTTCTTGCAGAATTTGCTTGTTATCTAAAGCACGAAACCGAACTTTCTGACTACTTAGAAATAACTTTTCTGATCGTTAGAATGGAAATATTACTTTTTAACTGTTGTGTAGAACAAATACTTTCCTTGTTAATTAGCTACTTAAAGCAAGATGAAATCATGCGCACAGAAAAAAAAAAAAAGTTTAATCTAAGAAATCAAAGATGCTTAAGATTTGAGAAGAAAGGAATCTCAGTGGCATTATTTTACAACTCAAAAACATATAAGTTCGATTATATTTTAATTTTTCTAAGAGTTTCTACTCTTGTTTAAAATATTCGAATACAATTAAAACAATAAAATTTTCAGAGGCATATTGCTTTCTCTTACTAGAACATACATTTTAAGAACACACAATGACAACTAATTAAAAACATGAAAAGCAGAAATTTTTACTTGCCTTTTTGAATATAATAGAAGGTCTCCACAGGTATGTCCTGATAACATCGCACTCAGTATACAGTTGACCTTTTATCCCAATTCCGTATCTTCATTCTTTGTCAATATTCATGCTTAAATATAATCGAAAATTTATTTAAAGACCAAGAAATCTGAAGATAAATAGTTTGATATTCATATCGGATGTATATGTCAACTGATTTTTAAAATTTTTCTAAGTGGTTTGCACTGTTCTAACAATTATCTTTCTTTGAGAGAGTGTTATTCGCGTTTAGCTTTTCTATATAAATAATTGGACAAAAATTTAAGTTAAATCAATTTTATTTACAAAAATAATTTGAGATAAATCAAGACGTGAGAGATCAATGAAAAGGAATCTTATGACTTTTTAGAGAATAATTATCTACATCTAATCAAGTTTACTCGGAGATAACAGGATGAATAACTATTTACTTCTTAGATAAAATTATTCAGTTGCCTGTGTTTATATTATCTTGTAATATTCTGTTTATTTGTTAAAAATTCTGTTTACCTAAAATTAAATTTTGTTTTCCATCTTAGCACCTAAGCTCCGTAAAGTCATGTTCTAAAGTTAAAAAAAAAGATCACTTATTTTATTTTCTCTAAAAATTGTAAGTGTATTGAAGGGGAGAAATCAAACTTTACTATTGTGACCATGGTATCTTTGTGGTTGCTACAGAAGTATGTTCATATCACGTTCGGGTCACCACTGATATGGCACTCCTGAAGTGCAGCGCTGTTGAGGTCGATGCTAAGGCAGGATCACTCCTGTCAAAGACTGCATTGGGATGTTCGTAGGGGTAAGCCTTGATAGGTCACAGTAAGTGTGAGAGTGTGTAAGTGTATATGGAAGTCGATCGGGGAAAGTAAGTTCGTTATAGTGTGTTGAGTCGTTGCAGGTTGTTGAAGCCTGCCCAAGTGCCTCTCTAGCGTCTGTGAAGCTTCGTAGCGTATCGGAAGTCTCTGGGTTCCCTCTTTTAGTGTCTATTTAAAGGTGGAATTCGTCACGACCACAAAAGTGACACGTGAGGTACAATAATTTCTGTTTGCATGTAGCCGGAATTACTATTTGACTATTGGTCCTAATCACCTCTCAGGTGTGGAATTTGAAGTCGGAGATTGGCGTGGGTGTTACGCCGGTCACCTTTTTGTCAGCTGGACAAAGGGAAGTCAAAGATTGACTTGCCTTAGAATATAACCGTCAATGCCCTATATTGGACACTTTCCCACGCGAAACTACGTGACCGCTCAGACGTCACTAGTTCCTTAACAGGAAATGGGTCCTTTGGTGAAGACTGCCACGTGATCATTGTTACATGACGAAATTTTTTCAGTCAAGTCGTGGATTCGGGTCTTGGTGCTAATAAAGATTCGCCGCGTAGAAGCTGTATCAGAAGTTGCCAGATTGCCCTCACCAGTGTTTCTAGTGGTCATACGAAGTTCTTGGTGTTCTCACAAGACACGGAGATTTTCCTCATCTGTGCCAAGTATAAGTTTCACCAGGATTTAGACGAACATAGCTTAGGTTGTCTGTTTCCCTTTAGGAAAGATATCTATTCTGATCCTATTCTTATTCTCGATTTTTTCAGATTTCACTATCCTACAGATCTTGTCTGACTTCATTAAATTGAATTTTTTAAAAAAAGTGCAATAGTAAAAACTTTTATCGTGGAAATGGCACGCCTTTGTCTCACCCTTAGAGCTAAGAGTCTACGCTCCTCTCCGCGGCTCTAAAATTGAAACAAAACACAAATCAACGTAAAACTTATTTACTTTACTTTGAAAAATAAAAAACAATTTCTATCAATAACAGTTTTCACTGTAGTGATTTATTTGTGAGTCCTGAAATACGAGTTCTCACGTCCCTTTCAATGAAAGTGTTAAAAAAACAACCAAAATTTGATGAAGTTGGCGAAAATATATGAAAATAATGCGTTTAAATAATGCATACAATAAACATAACTTGCTAAAATTTTACAATTCTGCTCTCAAGAGCCAGAACAATATGACCACCCCTACATTTTGCAATGAACTCGCCTGGATGACGTGGAAGTAGTATTTAACTGCTGCTGTAGAGTCTGAAGAACCATTCTTTCACACACTTACTTCTGTGTGTGATGGGAAAGGCTGCGGTTCTAAGCGACTTTGATACAGGACAGATTGTAATGGCTCGAAGGCTCGGAACAAGTATTTCCGAAACTGCATGACTCGTTGGTTGTTCACGATCTACAGTTGTTAGTACTTATGTAAAGTGGATGAATGACGGTGAAATCAGCAGTAGACGACATGGTGTTGGACGTCCCCACGCTATCAAAGAAAAGGTCGTCGCAGACTGTCTCGCATGGTGAAGCAAAACCTGAGCCAGACAGCGGCTCAGCGGGCAGTAGAAAAAGCTTACACAAGCTTACTGACAGCCCAATTCAATGCAGGGTCAAGTAGAATAGTATCGGAGCGCACTGTTTAGCGGACACTGTTGGATATGGAGCTACGCAGCAAACGTCCCACTCGTGTGCCTTTGCTGACCAAGCGTCATTGCCAACTGAGCTTGCGCTGGGCCCGGGAACATCGTGACTGGTCCATGGATCAGTGGGAGAGAGTTGCCTGGTCAGATGAATCACGGTTTGTCATTCATCACGCCGATGGCCGAGTTAGGATACGCCGTCTTCCAGGCGAACAGTTGCTCCCTCAATGTACAGTAGGTCATACACAGGCCGGTGGTGGTGGTATTATGCTTTGGGGGACGTTCTCTTGGGCGTCTCTGGGACCCGTGGTTGTGGTAGAGCAGATTTCGAATGCTATAGGGTATCTGAACATCATTGTGGACCAGTTGCACCTTTACATGACCTCTGTTTTTCCAGCTGGAAATGGAATGTTCCAACAGAACAACGCCTCGTGTCATAAGTCTAAAATTGTGTTGGAGTGTTTCTTGGAACATGATGCTGAATTCCAGTTAATGTCCTGGCTGCCTTACTCACCAGATCTCAATCCGATGGAACACATTTGGGATGTCATGGGACGGCAGCTCAGAGTTCAAAGACCACCAATTCACAATATCTCGGATTTGCGTGACTGTTGCTTAAACATCTGCTATAATCTGACTCCGGTCATCTACCAAGGACTTGTGGCATCCATGTTAAGGCGGGTTAAAGCTGCGTTGCGCGCCAAAGGTGGGCCAACTCGTTATTGATAGGTGGTCATAATGTTTTGGCTCTTGAGTATATATCATTCTTAAAGAGTTTTGATGTACCTAAATGTGAAGTCATATAATGTCTAACAGTTTTGTTTTATAATTATATTTTTCATAATTAAATGAAAATAAATGGCCATTCCTTAACGTAAAGAAATACAAGAAGTTGTAAATTGCGTAACATTAAGTTAATACTTATGTAAAACATCACGTACTGTGCATTTCTCTTTTTACGTGTCTGAAAATGGCCAAGCATGTATTTTTTTTTATTTTTAATTATGCTTTTATTTTCTGCTTGGCATTACATAAAGTAAAATATTGGTGCTGTTACTTATAGTTTGAGCACCATAATATAGTTATTAATTCAAATAAGTGACGGAAGGAAAAACATTTTGCTTAATAAACTTTAGAGTAAAGTACTTATAAAAAAAATCACTTATTTTAAGAATGTTTTGAGCAAATTATGTTAAAATTAACAAAAATCATTTACATTTCAGCAATCTATTAGTATACTTTTATTTTATTATAACTCTGAACTATGAATGAGTATTTCTTAAGATTTCTAATCATGCTAATAAAATAAAGTTCAAATAAATTATGCATCAAGTGATTTTACTTGATTTTATAAAAGACAAATTTAACAAAGAATTTTATACAAAAATAACAAAACAAACAAAAAGAACTCCCAGATTCTTCGGATTTAGTATTCAATAATCAAATATATCCGAGAAAATGTTTAGCAGCAAACTTTGTCGGTGATATTACATAAAATGAATTATAACCATTTTCAATAACAGCATTTATATAAGTATAAGCTTTCGATTGTGAAATTTTAATTAAAATATTTACTAGTCATTGGTTTTAATAAAACAAAAAAACATCCATATATATATAAGGAGATCTCGATATTTCACTTTCAGTAATTTTGTTTTTGTCATTTTATGTTTTTTCTGTCATATACATTATTATATTGTCGAACAATTTCACCGTAGTAAAGGACATCGCGAATTCAAAAAACGTCGCCAAATGCTGCTATCTTTATTATTATGATTGTGTTTGACCACGTGTAAAAACGGTTTTCCACCCTTGGTTGCATATCAAGCATTTTTCAACGTGTTTTGATTTGACGAAATTGGTCCACGGTGTATTACGTGAGTACCACATATACTAGTGCTATTTTGATTTTAAACGTCTTGTTTAAAATATTACTACAGTCAAATAAGTTATTAATTATATTCAATGAAATTCAAATGAATTATTTGTAAAAATATGAAACATTTTAGCCTACTAAACTAAAAACTAAGAGTTTCCGAGAATTTGATTATGCATTGTATATAATACTTCACGTACAGAGCTGCTGACAAACATTAAAATTTTTAACCAACATCGATCGATGCATTACATCTTCATTGCTAATATATTAACAAAGAAAACCTAATTGGAAAAAAATGACATTATTCTTTTTAATTGCAAATAATATAATTTTTCTAATGGATTTATGTTTAGAAAATCACATTCATTTTATTTTTTAAGTTATTTAATATTATTATGATTATTTTTTCCCATTTCTTCTATAGATAAATATCTTCTATTAAATTAATATCGGATGAATAATAATAAAAAAAATAATTTTATTTTTCTGTCTTTTACATCACGATAAATTAGGTTTTTCTGTGTCATTATAAAATGTATTTTTTTAAACCTGATTTAACTTTTTTTTTAAATATAAGGAAAATATGCTATCTAGCTTGACATCTCTTATTAGTTAGCTGAATAATAATGTTACTTTCTTATGTAAAAGGCACACGGATCATTAACTCTGTTACATTGAAAATATCAAAATCGTTATATTTTTATTAGAATCTGGAGAAACAACTTTTTCTTAATTCTTTAGAATCATTAAGATTCATGAATTTAATGAATAAATTGAGTTTTGAATGGAACATGGGGAGTACTGCAGACATTTATTCTCCTAATTGCATGTCACTATGTAATTTTTAAAGTAAAATGTAAAGGTTTTTTTTTTCTTCTCTTAAAAATAAAATCAAAAAAAGATATTTTTAAACGAAGTAAAAAAAATTGTTTTATGGCTTTAATTATAATCCTGTATTAATATGATTAATAAAAATTAATGCCTAAAATACTTTCGTAGGGATGCTAAAATTTTTAATGTTATCTGATTATTATTTTTTGCTTGTTTCTTTTATGGATTACTTTAAAACGGGAATAGAATCATATTTCTTTGATAATGCAAAATTCCACAATAATTTTTCAAGAAAAATCTTAATGAATAGAGTTCTAATCTCATTTTTAAGTTATTTAAAAATAAGATTAGAAGTTCATTAGTTTTATAAAAACATTATTATCAGATTGAGACTCCTCCACTGTAGTATTGAAAAAATATTCGCATGTGACAGAAATGTAATTATAAAAAAGGAATTTCTGAATCTTTTTACTTAATTCACAACTTTTATTATGAATTAATGCTTGTCTTTGGTATTCGCATTATAAATACGCAAATATACTATGACAATGACTGAATTATTGTATGGTAGCAAATGTATTTTATAGAGTTCGTAATATAAAATAAACCAATTTTTTGTTTATTATTTACATTAATTTTCACATTTTTAACTTAAATATTTTATAAAGTAACAATTTTTTTGAACACTCAATGCTTAGTTTCAGTTTAATTACAAAGCGGTTTTTTTTAAAAGAAAACAAATTTTCTTTGCGTAACTTAAATAACTTATAATCTGGAAAATCAATACGTTATGTAGATAAAATATATATTGGGTTGTATTAAAAAAAGCATTTATCAGAATATATCCTTTTATAATATATACATATATATATATATATGTATATGTATATCTTGGTTCCTAAGGCCAAGAGATTGCTATTGTACTACAGTGGCTAATATTTCTTACTGTCTTGATTGATTATACTTAGGTTTATAACTCTTTGTAAGTATTTATGTAATATATATATATATGTAATGTTTTTACTTTTTAATAAATTAAAACTCCCATTCAGACAAAAGATTCATTATATTTTAGTAAAGTAAAATATATTTTGTATTTACTTCTTAATTATGTTTACTTTTAAGCATTTTATTCGCTGTACCTTTGAAACGATTTTATGTATCCATGAAATCTTTAATAAATGTAATGCATTGATTGATGCTGTAGAAAGTTTTTTTTAAAAATTAAATATTATATAAAACCTTTCAATATCTTGATTGCAAATATATTTTTTTAACGCAAAGTATTTCGGATATATGATCATGATTGAATGAAATATGTTATAAAAGCTTTTGCATTGTTGTATTAAACCAGTGTTTCTTAACCTTTTTGGCACAATGGACCACTTTAAAAATTTTTAATATGTCACGGACCCCTCTGTGAAAAAGAAAATGCTTAAACATCATTTATTACAAAATATATTCTGCTTTATAATTAAATTATTTTAATATTTTTATTTCAATA
Organism: Trichonephila clavata; assembly: GCA_019973975.1. NCBI lineage: Eukaryota > Metazoa > Arthropoda > Arachnida > Araneae > Nephilidae > Trichonephila > Trichonephila clavata. The sequence continues at coordinate 4,681 of BMAO01004346.1, read as the reverse complement.
GTATAAAAAATTTGAAGAAATTAAAATTTTTAATGTGAAGGCTGTTGCTGCTTTTCCTTGATTAACAGATTGAATTGAGGGATGGTTTTCGACAAAGCAACGCGCATATCATGTTCGACATTCAGTCGATTTCGATGTTTTGTTTTTATTGTGACAAGTGTGGAAAATCCCGCTTCGCAAAGGATGAAATAGGTTCGGATTACCACTGCTGGCTAAATATTGATGCAAACATTTTAAAAATTAGGATCAGTCGGCGGACCCCCAAAATATGACCCATGGACCCCCAAGGGGTCCATGTACCACAGGTTAAGAAACCCTGTATTAAACTGTCTAAGTAGAACACATTTTTACGATTATTTTACAAAATATTACATCTTTTGCTCCTACGAGTATTTATTTTTTCCAGAATTGTTTATTACATTTTGTTCTTTAAAAAATAAGGTTTAAGGAATTTTAAGATTGGGTATAAAAGTTATAAAATCAAAATAATTTAATTTGTTTATGGATATATAAAAAAATTCAAAAAAAAACTATATGAAGAAAATTGTTTTGTGTTGTAGTGCATACGAAAATAAATCTAGGTCACTCACAATGTGTTTCTTGTCATAGCTACTTGCGGAATCGCTTCTAAAAATTTCTGTGCGTCCTAAATTCTTTGTTTTATGTTAAAGTCCTTGGTAAAACCTCAATGACATGTTATGACAAGAAAATCTCTTTGAAAAGATTACTATGCTCCTTCTTAAATTGCTATTTTGAGGGTTTTGAGACGGTGTTGTTAAAGCTTTTTTTTATTGAAATTTAAGCTTTGGTGGCTACAATACAAAGACTACCTATGTATTTAATTAAATATTTTTTATTCGTGGCTCATTAATAATATTTTCATTTTACTTTTTGAATGTAATATAAAAAACCACATTGTAGAATTATAAGGAAAATAATATTTAAACTTTTTTCCATGCCTTAAGATTATAAAAAGCAAAGGTTTCAGTATTTTATTCGGTTACATAGAAAAAAATTGAAAATACAAAAAGATCTTTAAAACTTGTTTCAATGCCTCCGGCTTAAAATAAAAAGAACATTCAAGCTTATTCTGAGAGAACACATGTTTTCTTTCTTTTTCAAAAGAGAATAAGAAATAACTTTAAACGGTGGAAGAAATATCCTAAAGTTTAAAAAAAATGTATGGTAAGACAGAAACTTGAATTTTCCATTCTTAAAAATACATGATTTGTCGAGTATTAGTTAAAGTAAAACAATTCAAAAATGAGTAATGAATTTCCATAGAATCTATGAAAAGAACTTAAAATGAAAAAAAAAATGAAGCAAATAAAAAAATGGCTTGAACATAGCATACTTTTAAGTGCAAAAAATACCATTTTTGCTTTTCATTTATTTGCTATTTTTTGTTAAAAGTAAACGCGTTTCAAAGAATTTATTTAAATAAAAAATGCACATAAAAAGGAACATTTGAAGAACGCGTAATAAATAAAGTACATACAGTTTATATTTACATTTTTTACTATCAAAATATTGATAACAGATTTCCAGAGTATTGTAGATACATTTGTAAGTTTCACATTTATTATGATAAATTTTGCTCTCTGGATTCAGTTACATTCCTTTCTAATGTAACTCTAATGAAAAGGTATAAAAACCTTAATACCTGCTATCATTACTGTTTTAGTTTGTAAGTGGACTAGATAAGAGGAGCATAGTTTTTTTTTATGTTTAAAACTATAAAATTTTATGGAATTTCTGTGGTTCCTTCTTAGTTATATTCCATGAATATCCAAGAAGTAACTATTTATTGCACGGGGTTGACAAATATTAAGAAACTTTTATTAAATTTTTAACTTTTCAGAAGAAAATCAAACATTTTACACAATTCCAACATGTATCTCCATAACACCGTGTTTTCCAAAATATTTAACCGAAAACTAACCTACTACGATAGCTACCTACATGTAGCGGAATGACAGATTGAATTTCAGATACGATACACTGGTGGGCTTCAAACTGTATTCCACGGAACCTTGGGGTTCCAAAAAGCATATCCAGGGATTCCACGAATCACAATAAAAATTTGAAAGTAAATAAATATGCTTTCAAAATGGATTCGTGTTCTCTATGAAGTTTGTATAGTTACAAATATCTAAAGCTTCAAACTATTCATTAAAACTGAAAATTTTATTTATATATAATTTTATTTTGCAACACTTTTTAGACTTTTTTATATTAAAAGAATAATAGATTGTTTTATCTTTATATATATACTTCATCTAGATTGTGAATATTCCCTTACTTACTATCTCGGGTTCCAGGAGATAAATTTATACTCGTTAGTTAGCACAGTGTCTGGAAAAACTAAGTAGTTTTCTAATGGGAAATGTATTTTTTTTGCATTTGTGTAAAAACGACCTACAGTGAAGGAGAGGAAACAACTTATAAACATATCAAAATATTCGATGTTAAAATATAAATTTAAGCAAGAACAGCTTCTAAATTTTAGGTTGCAAAATTATGAAAAATACACGGGATTCCTTACACAGCTATAAATATTTTAATGCCATTCAGGACATTGTGTTTAAGTGAATATATATTTCTGAACGTAAGTGACTACAGAAACAAAGTATAAAAACAAGTTAAACTTAGAATATGTAATGCGATTACATTTACCTATGATATTGCAACAGACCTAGACTTCGACAGTTTGTGCGAAAAAAAAAGCAATCACATGTCCCAGTTACTAAATTTAATGCATGGATAGGTGACATTTGGATCACAAATTAATATTACTAATTAATAAAATGTATTTAAAAATTAGATTAGAATTTTTTATCAATAAATGCAATACTTTTTTTATGATTGCCTTTACGTAAAGTGCCTATTACATGTTGGTCTACTTTAAAATTTATTTTGAGATATATTCTTCGAAGTATGTGTATAGTATGGGGCTCCTTGAAAATACTCTCTAGTTTTTGGGTCCCCGAAAACACTTTCTAGTTCTGGGGGTTCGACGAAAGCATCTCTAGTTGTAGGGGATCAGGAAAGCATCTTCTAGTTCTAGGGGTTCCCCGATAATACTTTTCAGCTCTAGGGGTTCTCCGAAAATACTTTCTCGTTCTAGGGGTTCCCCGAACCCACTTTCTAGTTCTAGGGGTTCTTCGAAAGCCCATTTTAGTTCTAGGGGTTCCACGAAAGCACCTTTTAGTTCAAGGGGTTCCACGAAAGCACCTTCTAGTTCAAGGGGTTCCACGAAAGCACCCTCTAGTTCTAGGGTTTCCATGAAAGCTCCTTTTACTTCTAGGGATTCTACGAAAGCACCTTCTAGTTCTAGGGGTTCCACGAAAGCACCTTCTAGTTCTAGGGGTTCCGTGAGTGGGAAAAGTTTGAACACACCACTGCAATTCACCCTTTCTTGCATTTAAAAATAAAAGGTCTTTGCTGGAGAGTGTTATTCTAAAGGAGTTTCGTTCTTGGCACTTGATCGTGGTTCAGAATTACGAAATCCGCCGCCAATAGTCCTCACGTTTCTTTAATGCGACAATAATAAACACACAATGTAATAACTTCTGAACTATGTCATTTAAAAATGTATTATTTATAAGAAAATTTTTAAAGATTATAAGTTGAAATATATGAATGGAGAGCGTGGATTTCAATTAAATTTAATGTAATTACTAATTAAGTTTGGAAACTTCTTTGAAGACATCTTATACAATAGGGCCATAGTTGATATTTCTTTTTTTTTTTATCAATAAGGTAATTTAAAGAGGGGCTTTTAAAAATAAATCAAACACTTTCCTTTGCTATCGTAAAAGGTCTTATAATTCAAACAAAAGAATTGCTTGGTTATTTGGAGAAAACAACTTAACTTATGAGTTTTTTAAGCTTATATTTTTTCCATTTTTGTGTTTTTATGTGATGTTTTTTAAAGATAAGGGCAGAAAAACTATCAAAAGGCTCAGTTAAAATACTTTTATAATAGCCAACTTTTTAACCGACACAAAAAGAAAGTATAATTATAAATTGGATCTAAGACGGTGGTGAATTTTATGAGAAAGAAGCTTAGAATTTCTTACTCTGATGTTTCTTTTGAATACTTATTTATTCAATTATCTATTTTTTGATAAGATGCATGTGACGTTAATTAAGGAACGGAATAGAAAGATTCTGTATTGGACTCCTATTTTTATGCTCATTCCTTTGACACTTTTTTTGTATCTTATTGACTTAAATTGAATAAAAAAAATGTTATCTTATTTGAAACAAAACATCATAGAAATCAATAAACTAGAAAAAAAGATATCAAGAATTTCTGTAAATACTAAGTTTAAAAGTGTAGTGAACTAAAATGTGAGCTTTGTTTAAGGAAAAACATAACGTTTGTTTAATTTGATATTTTTTATTGAATCTTATACTGTTTTTTAAAAAAACAACATTTAAGTAATTGTAATAAATAAATAATTCATCCACAGTAAAAACTTATTGTAAAGTTTATATATAAAAATATTCCTTATTAGAAATTTTTTATGAGTAAATTCAATTAATTTAAAATTAATTTTAAATTAATTGAATTTAAATTAATTAATTTTCAATTAATTTTAAATTAATTTTAAAAATTAATTTTAATATACTTATTTGAAAATTAAACTGTAAAAATATTTTTTTAAATTCAAGT